>WBNQ01062878.1:0-17696 GCA_013401375.1 Spizella passerina | reverse complement strand
GTTGTTTTGCAACTACATTGTGAGCTGATATAAGAAAAATTGCCTTCTGAAGAAAGCAAGCTTATCACTACACAGTTTCATGGATAAGAAATACTTAATTTTTTCTAAGATCTTGTCATAATGCTAGCTAGCTAAGATACAGGATATGTGTTTATGGCTAGTCCAGTGGATGTGGAGTCCTTTGGCTGTCTCTCTTCACACCACCCAAGCATAATGCAGCTCCTTGTTTGCATCCCATTACATGACATTAGTACAAAGTGCCAATCTTTAAGTACAGATTTGTATCCTTTCTGATAATAGAAAGAGAAGATAACTCTCCTTCCAAAGCATTTTGTATCTCTACACCAGTCAATTGCAAAGCTTCTCAAGGGACATCTCTTTTGTAGTCTTAATACACTCCTTGTACATCCCAGAGTTGATACATAATCTTTTAAACTGCACAAAGAGCTCTGCTCAGTGATACTAAGTCTTCCACAAAGATGAGTCATATTTATTGCATTGGGCATATTTAAACTACTTATTCTATATATCTGTCTAAACTGATGTAGGTAAAATAGGCAGTTACTACAGACAGCCTGTAAATCTGGCATTCTTTCAAGGCCTGGAGCAATCAGCTATTGCTGGTGCAGAGTCATGGAATGAATTTTCAAGTAACCAGTTTATGCCAAGTCTTTCTTAATGTACTTGCAGGTCTAGTGGCAACAGGAAAGAAAAAGATAGTGATAACTCATCTGGGAGTGATTCTATTGTGTTGCATAATCTGCAGCTATACAGCAAAATGTACTTTGAGCAGGAGAGGTCTCTAGAGGTTTACTGTGTTTTTTTAAATGTTGAAAGGCACAACTTTCTTGTCACAGACAAGGCTTTACATCAGATAGTTGATTCAAAAAAGTGTGGCATTTATCTTAATTTTGCTCTTTTCAACTTCAGTGACACCATTTTGCCACTGAGTGGGAGTAAGATTAGAATAGTGCTGAACATCTTTGACAGATATTTTCAAGTTGGCAATTTTCTGGAATTGCAAAGAACTGTACCTGCTTGGTGCATCGAAAATACATTTCAGACTAAGTCTTGGGTATTTAATGCAGCCATAGAAAATTCCAGAAAATCTGGAGCAAAGACTTTACATGCATTTCTCTTCTCCAGCTGTAGTGACAAAAAATATTTTTGTATGTATGCATGTGTTTGAACTCTTTAGATAAACATATACAGAGGCAGAACATAGCTGGGGTTATGGTGTGTTGAAAATTTTGGAGTATTGTTTTGTTGTTTTTTCTCTGACGAAATTGTGCATAGACATTTATCCCTGGTTGGGGACCATTGATCTAGAACTGTTGCTTCTTCTAAATATAAAAAACTAAATCTATTCATTTAGAGACAGTGTCAGTAGGCAGACTTTTAAAATATTTTTTAGTAAAGCTGCCTACATCCCAACTTCTGATATAGTATGGACTGGAGTGCTTGGGGTGCTGTCACAGGTCACATTATACTGGTTTTTGTTTTCTCTTTCTCTGCTGCTGCCATTTCTCTCCTTCCTTTCTGCTCCTTAATTGACATCCAAAGGCTATTCAGCAGGAATGGGTCTGGATTAACATTTCTGTCAGTCTGAAAGTCCTGGGGTCTGGTACTCTGTCCTTCTCTGGGTCTGACAGTCACTTCTGGTGCCTCCTGTTAACGTTGCACAGGGCCTAGGGCTTCTTGCCAAGGCTGTCTCTAAAAATATTTGGCAAATTCCATGAGAAACTGACGAAACTTAAGTAATTTTATCTGACTTGGATGGGATGAGTTGCTAAGATCAGGTATGCCCCTTTCCCAGAGGTTTCAAGCCTCTAGGATTTCAGGGTTGAGCAGCAAGGGAAGCAGCAAGCCCTGAGCCCTGAGGGATGCTCTTGTTTGGGCTCTGCTGACCAACCCTTATGTTCCTGCAGCTTTGCAGGCAGGGAAAAGGAGAAAAGATTCTCTGAGCATAGCTCCCTTCTCTACACCACCTGAAAATAGAACCGGGTGAAGTAATGGGGGTTTCCCTCTATCCTCTGTGGAGGAAGGTTTTTAAAATAGGATTTCAAAGATACAGTATTGGAAGTTTGGGGACTGCTGATTGCTACCTCTAAGAAGAGACCTGTAAAGCAAGTGAGTTAACTGAGGCAGACACTTTGCTGGTAGGAACCTAATCTCACTTTATTAGGGCTCTGTGCCCACAAAACAGGATTTTGCTCTCTTCTGTAAAAGTTTTTATGTGACTGTGTGCTTATGAAAGTCCTAATACCAGAGATGTTGAAAATGCAACAGTTTTGGGAGTTAGGTTCTTTAGGCAATATCTCCAACTCCATCTAAATTTGTAACAGTGTTTTTATCTTTGTGTTTACTAGCAGATCATAAAAAAATCATCAAATAAATAAAATCCCCACCCCATAACAAACAAAAAATCCAAACCGGACAAATTCAGAGATGGATTTAGGAAAAAAAAATGTGAAAGACAGGAGGGAATTCAAACTGCAAAGAAGAACTGTTTAAACAATCCTGAAATGATAAAGTTTTCTGTCAGAGTAACAGATGTTATAGCATACTACCCCTCCCCCACTTTTTAATGGAATGTGAAAGTGTGGGACTCTCTCGTTTGAAGGAGCTAGACACAGGAGTATAGATCTTTGTTTCAGGGAATTTGAGAATGTGTCAGACATCTCTGAGTATAAGAGGTCTTTGAAGTATACTACTAAGCTTTGTACTTGAAAGAATTAAAGGATGCTGTATAGCTTTGTGTGAAAGAGAACTTCAAAGCATAATAAGAAGTAGTGAAAGATCTGCAGTTACTAAATTTACAGTAAAGAACCATAGTAAGTCTTCCTTTTTATGTATAATAGCAACATGATATTTATGGAGAAGGCACAAAAGATGGTGACTGAATGGATCAGTCAATGGGACAGACAGAATTTTGAATAACTTAGTGTTTGAAATCCATCAAATGGTGATGAAACAGCCATGACTGCTCAAGGTGCTGAGTTAAGTGTGTTGCTATGGTCTTCCACATTAAATGGTTTCTGCTCTTTAAAATTTCTGTGTATTTAGTTGAGGCTTGATTTTCCACAATGACAGCTGTGTTTTCATTTTAAGCCATTAGAAGTCTGCTAGATTGTTGGGCACTGATCATACTACTGAGCTCCAGCCTACACTAAGGTTTTTAGTGTTAAGGATATTTTTGTTATATTTCAAGAAAATTTCTCAAAAGATGGGGTGAGAGAGAGAAATCCAAGGGATTATGTGTTGTAGGAAGAAGCTGAGAAGTGTGGAAGAAGACAGTACTTTGGGGTACAAGTTAAAGCCCTTAACTCCTCTAAGTTTGGCACAGATCATCAGTCACATGCTTGGTGTCAGTGGCATGCAACAGTTGAAGGTTTTAGCTTTTTCTCATTTTTTTTCTCTGTTTAGGACTTTGATAAGGATAAATATAATGATGTTATTTGAAGGGAACTAAGAGTTATCTTCATTTGGAGGATCACAAATCCCTGGAGACAGGAGCAAGTGGGATGATGACCTGTGACTTGCTTTGGCTGAATTTAGATTCTGAAAGCTGTGTCTGACAGGTAGACTAGCACAAAATAAACTAGGCAGTGAATTAATAGTGTACTGCATTCTCCATGCTAATTGCTTTTTTATGCATTTAGGTAAATTTGAGGGAAGTGATGCCTTCCAGATGGACCTTGACAGTCTTGAGAAGTGGGTCAATAGAACATCATGAAGTTCAACAAAGCCAGGTCCTGCATATGGGCTGGGGCAATCTCCAGTATCAGCAGAGTAGAGGGGTGAATGGACTGGGAGCAGCTGTGAGGAGGACTTGGGAATATTTGTGCCTTCACAAACACACATTGGAAATGAGGTGGCAGTGAGTGTTTGCAGCACAGGATGCCAGCTGTGTCACAGGCTGCCTCAAAAGCAGCGTGATCAGCAGTGTCAGGGAAGGGAGGTGATTCTCCCCCTCTGCTCTGCTCTCATCAGGCCCCACCTGGAGCACTGCATCAGCTCTGGGGCCCCCAACATAAGAAGGATGTGGACCTCTTAGAGGGCCACAAATAATGATCAAAGAGCTGGAGCACCTCTCCTATGCAGACTGAGTTGGGGCTCTGCAGCCTGGAGAGGAGAAGGCTCCAGGGAGATTTTGTTGTGGCCTTTCAGTACTTAAAGAGCCACAACAGATAGGCCAAAGAGATTGAGAGGGACACTGAAAAATGTTACTCAGAGAAGCTGTGAATGCCTGGAAGTGCTCCAACATTGGATGGGGCTTTGGCCAATGCATTTTATGGAAGGTATTTCTGCCCATGGCCGGGGACAGCTGCTGCTGGTAGGAGACACTGACCATGATAAGGATCAGGAGCAGAGGAAAGCCATGACTTACTTGTAGGGGCTGACAGCTGACCCAGGGAGAGAAATTTGCTGCACCGACTTACTGTGCATTAACTTTGCCATCTAAAGAAGCCTTAAATAACTGAAGGAAAACCGTGTACCCAGAGAAACTGTTTAGAGCACCATTCTTCCAGATTATAAATTGGAAGAGCTAGTTTTATAATCTAGATTTTTGAAAACCTAAAAGAAATTCAATCACCCCAATTTTTGCTACTTCTCCAAATGGCAGCAGTATGTCATCGACTAAATCAATGTAAATGAGTGCTGACTCCAGTTTTTTTCTCACTTAGCTATGAAAACTACTGAATATTTCTTCAGTGATGTTTTATTCAAAATTTATTCAAAACCAGCTGGAAAGAAGAGGGAGAACTGTGGCTCCAGGGATTCACTGTCAGCTGTGCCATACATCCCCAGAGACTGTTATAACTTGCTTTGGCATCTTTGTTCTATACATAGCTTCTGAGGGCNGGAGAGGAGAAGGCTCCAGGGAGATTTTGTTGTGGCCTTTCAGTACTTAAAGAGCCACAACAGATAGGCCAAAGAGATTGAGAGGGACACTGAAAAATGTTACTCAGAGAAGCTGTGAATGCCTGGAAGTGCTCCAACATTGGATGGGGCTTTGGCCAATGCATTTTATGGAAGGTATTTCTGCCCATGGCCGGGGGTTTGGACAAGACAATCTCTGAAGGTCCCTTCCAACCAAAAGTATTCTATGGCTCTGTATTCCTCTTCATGACGTGTATCTCTGTTTTCGTTAGAAGTAGGATAATCCATGTTGCACAAAAGAATCCTTTGTTTCCATGTAAGCAGCGACTAATGCACACTTATTTCATTCCCTGTATCCATGGCTTGTAAGCTTATCCTAAGAAAGATGATTCTTGAAAGTAATAGGAAAAAAAGTGAGTGTAGCCAGGAGAAGTTGGCTGTTGCAAGGACTGGATTGGGGAATGGGGCAGGCAGGGCCAACACAGCTGCTGCTGGTAGGAGACACTGACCATGATAAGGATCAGGAGCAGAGGAAAGCCATGACTTACTTGTAGGGGCTGACAGCTGACCCAGGGAGAGAAATTTGCTGCACCGACTTACTGTGCATTAACTTTGCCATCTAAAGAAGCCTTAAATAACTGAAGGAAAACCGTGTACCCAGAGAAACTGTTTAGAGCACCATTCTTCCAGATTATAAATTGGAAGAGCTAGTTTTATAATCTAGATTTTTGAAAACCTAAAAGAAATTCAATCACCCCAATTTTTGCTACTTCTCCAAATGGCAGCAGTATGTCATCGACTAAATCAATGTAAATGAGTGCTGACTCCAGTTTTTTTCTCACTTAGCTATGAAAACTACTGAATATTTCTTCAGTGATGTTTTATTCAAAATTTATTCAAAACCAGCTGGAAAGAAGAGGGAGAACTGTGGCTCCAGGGATTCACTGTCAGCTGTGCCATACATCCCCAGAGACTGTTATAACTTGCTTTGGCATCTTTGTTCTATACATAGCTTCTGAGGGCTGCCTACATGCTCATTATTCTACTGCCTTGATCCTTTTGTGTGTTTATGAGATGAATGAATGGCTAAGGTCAGTCTTGGACTCAGTGGTTTGTCAGGTGGCACTGCTAAATCTTGGCAGAAGGTCACATTTCCTTTTTTGAAGATGAGATAATCCGGCAGTGCCGATGTCTCTTTAAATATAGAAAGAAAGATGAGGAGTCCATAAGATCTTATATTGTCTCCTCTTATATTTTGAAATTAATACCATACCAAAACCATTAAGCGAGGCACAGCTGTAATTCTAATACACTTTTACAGAGCAAGTACTTTCAAAAGTATCCATTGGAGGCCAGTAGAACACTATGAATCAAGGAAGTATGGTGTTTCTACTTAAAAAAAGAAAGCCACATTTCTCTGTGAAAAAGAAAAAATAAAGTAGAACATTTTTTGTTTACATAACACGGTCTGAAAATCCATTATTACTTGACAGTTTTTCTCTGTCTCTCACACCTTCTATAGCTCCATTACTGTTTTGTTTTTGTTTTTGAAAGTGGAGGCATGTACTCACTCCCTGGATGCTTGTATAATCACTTGTTCCAATTTGAAATAATTCTCAGATGGGCTTGAGTTTTTCTGTTCATTTTTAAAAAATTATTTTTATTTTTAGTTTTTCAGCTTTTAGTCATTTGCAAGTCTTACATTGGCTTTTTAACCCCATTTATATTTAAAATGATTATTATCCTTCCAACTTTTTGCTTACATCTCACTGAAAAGGTGCTGAAATAAGTAGCCAATCATTAGTAATGGAACTGAGATATAAGTCAGAAAACTTAGTGCTGGACTGAAGAACACTTTTGACTCAACATAGCTCTCTGGGAATGGAAAAAAAAAAGACTTCAGGTTTTGATTCAGTCTAACACAAATAAACTCTCATCCACCCTCTCATTGTCAGTACTCTCCTTTCTGCTCACATCCATTGCACTCAAAATTGCAGCTGCTGAAATTATTTTTGTCCTCTGTCATTCAGAGGTTAGAAGATAACTGCATTGTATTTAAGACATTATTTTCTTTCTTTTTTCCCCTCTTCTTACTTCTAAGGCTCTCACAGCCTTGAACTTTTCTATAAATTGTATCCACACCTGTGATAGTGAACTCAAATTTCTTCCCAACTTCCGTGCCAGACCATTCTCTCCTTTTAAAGCAATATTTCCTTTCCACTTGAAACACGCTGGTAGTAGGATGTGAAGGATTGCCTTGAGATTTTCTCTTGGAATTGGTGTTCAAAAACAAAAGCCTTACTTATGTCTTGCTTAATATCTGATCTCCATGTGAGGATATTTGGAAGACTAATGTGTGAATAAGAGTTCAGTGGGGGCAGTGGAAGAGGGAGGAAGAGAGACGGGAGTTGTGGAGGGGACAGCATCTGCTTTCTGGTTCTGTCTCTCTGGTAACCTTGTGGTCCCTTTGCTGCCACATTTTTATGTTTCCTGCTTGTAGTATGTGTAAAGTACATTGTGCTGCTGCTTTTACATTAATTTCACAAAACTCTGCATAAAGTATTTATTCAGAAGCTGATAATGTAATAGTAATTTTCAAAGAGAAAAATAGTACATTAAATACTTTTTGCAAATAATTCAGCTGAATTTGGCTTTTGTCTCCTTATCTTTACGTAGGGTCAAGCTCTAGAGCAGTAAGTATCTTTACACTTTGGTGACCTTTATACAACTCCAGCTTTAGTTCTCAGTTTAGTTCAAAGGAAAAACTAATGCTTTGCAAAGTTCAGAAATCAGTGTATGTACACACATAGAGAAACCATGATCACACATGACATTTCCATTTTATTGCACCCAAATTTAACTGTGGATAAGGAGCTTGTGTTAATATTTTGTGTTTCCCTTCCCCTGTTACATTGCATGTGGTGTTGTCTCTCTACGTTTGTGTGCAAAGCTTGTCCATTATATTTAAAATTGTAATACAATGGTGAAAAATAAGTACTTATGTGGGGGGATTTTCTAAGAAGGTGACTTCACAGTGATATCTGATTAATTTATTCCTATCCCCTACCGTTACTCTCCTCAAATGATTTCCAGATGCCTAATCTAGGTATCAAAACATGTAATAATAAGTGGGATGAGATAATAAGTCAAACTCTGCTATTATTTAGTGAGAGGGACTATCTCTACCTTATTCTACACAGTGTGGTGCCACACCATCTTCTGCAATTTTACAGGGACAGCCTGCTAGGAAAGCTATTTGTCACAAGTCGTTTGCATAATGTTTATTGTGCAGAGGAGGAGGGTGGATGGATTGCCTTTGTGCTACTGAACCCCTCTGTGTGTAAGCAAAGCAGGGAAATCCCTAAGACTTGACCTACAGTTCTGCCCATAATGGGCCAGGCTGCTCCCCTGCTACTTGCATCATGGGTTGCCTTTCTTGTGTGATTGCCTTGCTGGTTTCCCTGCCCCCAGCAGTGCTTAACATTGTTCAAGTGTATTAGCACGGCCCAATGCTTCCAGTTAAGCAGTTACCATTTAAGAAGAATTATGAATTGGATGATATCAAATTGAAGCCCAAAAATTCTAAATGAATCAGGTCTGAAGTGATTAGAATTCCCTAAAAGGCTCCTATAATGTGATATTTGAGATTTAAGAATTTAGCATGGTTCCAAGTTTATGTGACTGTTTTCTCTGAGGAGTTACTTAAGCTCTACCTTTGATGATTATAATTATTATCCAAATTGCATAATGTGATAAAATTGTTGCAGCTTTCAGAGACCTTTAACCTCTATTATGGCACCTCCAGTTCTTGCTTAACAGCAATTCATCAGGTACAAATCTTATGTGTGTGTTGAAGCTCACAGATGAAATTGAATTTTGTCTTTACATTGATGATAAATTGCTAATGAATCCAATATAAGCAGCTGAAGAAAAGTGGTGACTGTCCCTGGCTTGCCACTTCTAGCCATGGGCATTAATATTCAATATGACCAAGGACTTGTGTTAAAATTAAAGGCTATTTGATTCTAATAAATGTCAGGAACATTTCTCTGCATTTGTGGTCAATGTTGTGATTGGTTTGAGTCTATTCTAATCTACCCTACCCAAATTCCTCTTGCTTATGCATCAGAGTTTCCTGATGTGGATGTTTTTTTAAACCAGATATCATTAGAAGAGCCATACTGTCATTTGAAAAAGATCAGGTGGGTACCCACAGCTAAATTGAATTAATTTCCACGACAGTAATGTGAGACTTAGCTGGCAAGAACCTACTTACATAAGATAGGAAGTTTATTTCAATGGAACTTTTTACAGATTACAGTGGCCAAAACTTACAAAGATCCTTGGAAAAGTGGAGTGCTCTTTTCTCCTTGCTGTTCTTTTCCCATCCCTAAATTAATAAGTGGGGTTTTTTATATAACAATCTCTTGTTTCAAAGTACAACTACATGGCCTAGGATGAGGGACTTAGAATTATTCAGAGGATTAAAAAAGTCCTGATTTTCATCAAATCAATGGAAGATTGGAAAAGTTTTTAAATTTTTGAAAGAAATTCCTGTTCCATTAACAGTTCTGCCAAATAATCAGAAAGAGATGAGGGTTTTTTCCTCCTATGGTCTCTTGGAAGCTAGGCACTATACTAGCTAAAGATCCACATTCTAACTTTCATCCCAAATTTATTTATGGCTACTTTCCTACCTGCTTGTTCTTGGTTCACTTTGAACTTGAATTTGGACACACAGTTTCTCCCTTGGAGGTTTCTCTATCACTATACTCCAGGATAGCAATGTACTTCCTCAGTCTGTTTTGCCAGCTATTGTCTCAGAAAAAGCAAGATGCTGCTTCAACTTCTTGATTGTGTGCCCCATCTGAGGAGAGAGTGCACACAGCAAAATCCCTGTCATGGTTCCTGTCAGGGGTCGAATGACCTTTTCTCTCTGCTGTCACCTTTGGAGCTCAGATCTTTAGTGTTGGTTCTCAGAAGAAGCATCCAGCTGGGGAGTAAATGAAATGGTCCTGGAGCAAATTCCAGCTCTACTTTGGAATGGACTTCTGGAAAACTGTAAACTGAAGAGTCATGAAAATTTTCTGCTGCAGACTTTGTACTGATTTTTAGGTGCAATGAGCCATCATGTAAGTGTTTGAAGGTGACTGATTCAAGCGTGTGCAATTTGAACCAGGCTCCATTGACGCTGAATCTAATGAAGTGTACAAAGCTGCTTGTCAGATAAGAGAAAGGGGGAACCCAGCCTTCCGGAAAACTGACAGAGAAAGCGTTGGGGGATGGGATTAGCTGATGAAATGCTTATTATGAGAATTATGGGTAGTTAGATTAATGCTATCCTAAGTACAAAAACACAACCAAAAAAGAAGTCCATGGTAATTCCTTAAGGAGAAATTTTGCCACTTTTCCTGCCTTCCTTGAGTTACAGTTTAACTCTACAACCTTGTATAGAAATAACTATGCAACCAACTATGGAACTAATTCAGAGAAAGAAAATTATTGGATTCAGATTTCTGACTGGACTTCTAGGTAACTTCAGGCATGGGCCTCTCAGTTTTATTCCAAAATGAAGGTCTGTGGACTGGAAATAATAATTCTGGATTCACTTATAACTCCTTTCTGTGCAAGCAAACCTTCACTGCTGTCAGATACTTTTTGCATCTGGAGTATTTGTATCTGGGTAATCAATAATTCAAACTATTTTATAATTTATTTTAATAATTAATTAATTAGAACCAAATCCTATTGTTTCATGCAGTGGCAATGAAACTGGCTTAATGGTTGTGAAATTGGACTATTTCTGGCCTTAAACAACTGGACAATGGAAAAGTGGAGACAGAAAGCAAGTAAGCATGAGGTTTTACTTTTATCCCCAGACAGCATACTCTGGTACAAGAGGACAGTGAGGAAAATTTATTTATTTTTACTTACTGCTTACCACAAAATCTTAGCAGCTGTGCTTTGGGCATGTCAGAGCTGGATATCATAATTTTCCCTGTTTTCTGCAGTGGTTTTTGCTCTCCTCTTGGCTGGAGACCTGTTCCTTTCCTCCTGCTCCTCTGTTCTTTCTGCAGGAGACAGGGGCATGGGAAAACTGGTGATTTTCTGCCCTGCTGCTGCTATGGTGAGTGAGACTGAGCTTCCCTTTGTGACAGGCTGACAAAATCCAAGAAATATTGATTGTCACAGGGAGCTGCAACCAAAGCTTGGTGTCTTGAGAGGTTTTTTGGCTTAGCTGAGGCACGATGGAAGGCTTTCTTTGCACAGGAATGAAAAATTTCTGCTTCAGAGGTAACTTAGTGCTTGCAAGGGACTGCCCCTGATGCCACTCCATTGCCACCACCACTCCCCTTAGAATTTTTTGTTGATGAGATTCCTTGATCAACATCTCTACCCAAAGATCAGTGTCCTAATCAAAAACATGACAAGGTTTAAATGGTAATGGTAAATGTTCTCTTTAATTATAGTTTTTATTCTGCTTCTTGTTTCTTGCTATTATTGTATTTGTCAATGACCAACATCAGCTGACACTGTAAAGTCATGGTCTAACTTTGTGGATTTCCACCTTGACTGAAGAAATTCCAATTTAACCTTTCAGGCTGAATTCTTCTTCATTAGCCTGGAGTCTCTTATTAACTTACAGACTCCTCCATTCCATTTCATTTAATTAAAATTCTTTCTATTATATGAACAAGAATAGATTTTGATGTATGGAAAGCTTTGTGCAATGAGGAGTTAATGTTCCCATTGTCCTTTCCTACCACTTGCAATCCCAGTGTGAATCAGTGGTTAGGAAGTGAAGATGATAACCTGAATACATTATGCTGGTAGTTTTTGGAAGTAGTCAGGTACAGCTTAAAGTTGCCTTGAAATTATTCGAGATAGACCTTAAAACTTTCCGAGTTATTGTAATGCATTTAATTAGTATTTAAAACAAGATCCACATTTGCATGCTTCCTTTTGGTATGTAAGTGTGCACACCATCTGATAAGCTAGAATTGTAGAAGGTCATCTAGAGGAAGAATAGAATAAAATTTTCCCTGTCTGTGAAAACATCTGCAGATCTAAAATAAAAAATGGGAGGAGGGGGGAAGAGAGTGGAATGAACTAGAAATTCTAACAGGGACATGGGTGGCTTACAGGGGGATATAAAGCAGAACTGGAGAACTGGATAACTGCAGCTGATGATCATTGACTTAGGATAAATTCATTTGGGGATGCCAACATCTACTCTTAAGTGGCAGTGAAAATATAAGATGCCAGTGTGCATTTCTTTCAGACCTTGTGACCCTGCTGAGGCCCATTTTTTTTAGTCAGAGATGGTTGTGGTGGAGTGGGGAGTAAGTTTCAAATCAATTAATTTTGTGACTGAGTTCTCTAGGAGCAACTTGGCTCTTAGGCCCAGCAGCAAGCTGTGCTGAGCATTTGCTGTTCCCCTGAGCATGAGGGTCAGCATCTCTCAGAAACAGGGGCTGAGCTGCCACCCTCATTGGTGTTTTGCTCAGGTTTATTTTTCATCCTTGTAATTAGGACCTTCTGATCCCTTTGAGAGTGCATAATTGAAAGCGTGTTAGCAGAGTATTTGTGATGGACGTGTATTTTGGCCAGCTTCCTAGATTCCTTTTTTCTTCTCCTATCAGGAAGGGATTAAATACAGCCATATACTCCCACTGCATAGTGCCCTTATTTTCCTGTATTATCTGTTTTTTGTGAAGACCAGAGATAATAAACACCCAGTGTAAACCTCTAAATACATTTAATGTAAGTAAACTGATAATATTTGTTTGAATAATTTGAATCAGGTAAATATGAGTACATCTATTAAAATCTTTCATGTAGGTTTATATTGACCATTTTGAACTCAGGTTTTGTTTTCATTTCACTATAACTAGATTGCATGGATTAGTTTCCTCTAAATTTGACCAAGCTAAGTGCTAGATTATACTATGGGCTTGAACTTTGCTTTCTGTAAACAGCTTGTAAAACATTTAGGAATAGTAGCATTATGTTGACATTAAAAAAAAAATCTAGATCAGCCAATTTCATACAGACAGCCCTCTTTATCTAATAAAAATTCATGAATAGTCATAAATTGTCTGTACCCTTGCTTTCATGGGGAAATAACAATAGTGTTTGAATGTTTATCTCTGAAACAGCATCTGCAGCATGTTTGTCATTAATATAAGAAAACAAGGAGAGAAGCAAAGCTGACATGCATTTGCAAAGAGGGTGTTTTTATATTCATGTCCTAATGCTCTTATTGACATTGGGTATCAGTAGCAGAAGTTCTGTCACAGAGACGATTTTAAATGTATGTAAAGAGGCTAACATTCATCTTTCCTTAATTAGCTTCATTTTGCATCCTGGAAAATACAGTAGGATATAATGGACCATGTGGACCCTCCTTAAGGAGACAAGATGTGGCAGAAGTCCCTTTAACAATTTCTATTCTATTACAAATCTAATTTAAAACTGAAGACAAGGCTCCTCAGGAAAAACACCATAGATTATGTAGATGACCACCACCATGGGCTCCTGACTGGCTCTTTGTGGGCAGCCCCTATGGTGTGGTATGGCAGTCTGGTGTGTCCCGAACCCCTCCTCCTGCACCCTGGCTCTTGCCTCTGCTGCTCCCCTGTCTCTCAAGGAGTAAATCTGCCATTGCACCACCCCTTGATTGAGCAGGCTTTGCTCAATCTGCTAGACTGAGCCTGAAAGGATTCAGGGCCAATTGTAGCTGAGATGTGGGCAAGCATCCCTTATCCTCCCAGACCTCCCTGTGGTTTCAGGACAAGGCTGGGAAGACAATGGAGCTGACCCTGCCCAGATTGCCCATGGGCACTTGTGGGGCAGCATGAACTGCAAGGTTGCCTTGGGTAGGTGTCCTTCAGGAGATCAGCTGCACTGTTTAAGCTCTGCAGCTTCAGCGAGAACAGCCTTGCTCACCAATATCACATAAATCACGATGGACTGCAAAGCCCTTTTTTGGGGAGGCAAGCCAGTTCACGGTGAGCTGGACCATCAGGAAAAGTGGGCTGCTGCTGCTCCAGATACACTATCTAGCCTTCTCTGTGGGTCTGCTAATAATAATGCTTAAATATATATAGGATACTTATAATAATGGCCAAATTGATGATTTTCTTGGTGGTGTATAAGTAAAGCACATTTAGTTTAAAAGGGTAATTTATGTACTTGTGAGATTATAGCCCACGGTTTGTTCTTGAGGTCTCAGGAAATTCACTGTATTTGAACAAAGTTGATTGGTGATGTTTTGTGAAGCTGTGATGCCCAGACATACTGACAGCCATGCTGAGGGCATGGCTGCTTGCTCAGGAGACATCTTGTATGGAGCAGACAGCCTTGTGGGTTGGATCTTCCTCTTGAGCACAAGAGACCAGAACATTGGAGAAGGCCTCTGTGAAATTTCTTTATCTCTTTTGTTTCCAGATGTATCCTAAAAAGGGGATTGCTATGTCTATAGGGACTATTTTGATGTAGTGATGTTCTTTCTTAGCCTTGGTGTGTCAGTACCGCCCCCAATTATCCCCTTTTATTGTGTACATAAAAGTGTCAACCTTAAAGTACTCATCCTGAGAGTGAACAAAGATAGCTGAAATTTGTCAACAGTTTTAAAATCTCCAAGCAACTGTCTCCCTTTCCATCATATTCACTGTAGTTGTCATTCTGCAGGATGACTTGAGGTTTTGCATACAGGGGTGTGTGAATAAAATTCGTACAGTTAGTTATCTTGGCTTACTTTCTGCACGGAGAATGAATTAATTGCTAATTGTAAAATTAAGTATCTGTATAAGATGAAAGAAAAAAAGTTTTATTTGTTTTTTGTGCCAGGCTATCCCCACTCAATTATCACTCATGTGCATTTAAGTTTACATTGGTGTGGTTGGTGGCTCTATGACACTATTAGTCTTACACTGTTTGATTCCTAAGAAGTCAGTTCAATAACCACAACGAGGATGGATTTTTTTGTTTGTGTTACAAACCTGTCAAGTAAAGGGATATTTTTCTAAGCAATTGCTCCCCAGGAGAAGCAGAAAGGCGGAAAAACGGCATTCGGTCTGACCTTGTGCTATTGAGCCAGGACAATATACTGCAGAAGAAAAGCTGTCAGCAGCCTATTGTGGCAAATCCTTGCTGCTTCTCAGGGCCTCACACCAATGAAAATCTGTGCCAAATAGATAACTTGCTTTCTAATCTCCCTGTTTGGCTTATTTGTGTCTGTAGCCTAATATAAAATATACTATGCCTGAAAAGACTCAGAGTGGATGTCCTTAGACCTGTTGATGAACCCTTCCTCCATAACATGAGCCAGACTGCATGATAAGCTAAGATAAAACTATTTCTATGTCTGTTCCTGGTGACAGGGGCCACATTTCCCTTCCTGCTACACTGCACCTGGCTGAAGATCATCCTGAGTTATTCTGGAAGGACCCTGATATGTAGTTCCAGAAGAATTTGGCTCTTTAGTGCTTGTTTACTCTGCTTGCATCTTCTGCCGCTGTGAAATACCAAACTGGTAAGGGCAGCTTGATTAACTACTTGCTTCTCTGTGCCAATCTTGGGCAGCAATTGTTATTACAAGTATGAACTTCTATTACTATGGCAGATGCTTCTGCTATGTAGCCCAGAGGAGACTTTTCCCTGTCATTTCCTCTCCTCTCTTCCTCATCCCCAGGCTTTTATAAGCAAATGCTGTGAGAGCTTAGCTCCAGCACTTCATCCTTCAATAGCAGTGAGCTTGCTGTCTGATTAGGTGGTGGGGGATTTTTTCCCTCAAAAATGAAGACTTTGGAAAATTAAACTACTCAATACTTCATGCTGAAGTTTTTAATGTGTTTGAATGCTCTTTGGATAGATGGCTATGTTTACACTGTTTTATTCCTATTTGTGTGAGTAATTCATTTTGTAGGCAGTCATTTGGTAGACAAAAAATAAATTCTGGGAAGGCAATGTAGTATTTTAAATCTTTTAGAGTTCATACTGGAGTTTTGATGTTGTTCTAGTTAAACCTGATGGTTATGCTTTTCTACATAATAATTTTTTGATTTCTCAACCCAATGCAGTTCAAAGCAACTAGGAACTGTGGAAATGGCTTTTCTTCACTACACCTCCCTCACACGCTGTTTCCAAAATATCCCAAAGATAATGCCAATTTTCACTTCCTGCACTTAAAGTTAAACGTGTTTGTGCTGTGCTGAATTAAGGATTTTAAGGCTCTCAACCTGGTATACATGAAGCAGCACCTCCAGTACATAAAATTTTGAAACAGTGCTTGGTATTTACCAGGAGAGATTGATTGGTACATTGGAAATGAGGTGAAGAATTTGACAAAGTTACTTGGCATGAAGAAGAGAAGTTATATAAGCATATGTATGCAGAGTTTTTCTCAAATAAATCTCCTTTCCAAACTCAAATCAACCTGCTGTAGTTTCTTCCCAGGGCTATGTGACTGGTCTCCACACAAAAGCCACAACGAAATGAAGTTTGTGGCCCCTGTAGCTCTATTAGTCCCAGTTCTGTTGGAAAATTAGGCCCATGGCTGATAACAAATTATTTTCCTAATGCTGTTATTTTTTTCCCCTGCTCCTCTTCCATCCTTTTTTTCTTATTAAAAAAGGTACATTTTATAAAGTAAGTGTTTCTGTGTATTATCTCTCAAGGGAAAACCCATCTGTTTAACAAACTTTATCAGATACATTGCTCCTTACTACTTGAGCACAGATGATTAGTTAGCATGTACATGAGATAAAAATCAAAGTGTTTAGGACATGAGCTATAGAAGAAACAGAGAGAAAAATGTAGCATGAGGGGTTAATTTTTTTTCTTAATCTCAACATTAATGAGCATTTAATGTGACTGTATTATCTCTAAAGAGTAGGAACATAATGAGATAGTAAATTGGTGTGTCAAGAATTTTCTGAAGCAGAGCAATCTTTGTAACCAACTTGACTTCAGGCACAATAGCCACATTGCTGCCTTTTGACAGTGTATGATATATCAGCCAGTGATATAAAATATCTTAGGCCCTGGGAAATGTCTGTATGGGATAGGTGCAAATGCAATCTTGAGCTTGGAAGCAGGGGAAGAGTTGAGGGCCATTGAGTGTTGTGCAGGTTGTGTGCCTGGTCCAAACTTAGTGTTTCCAAGTCAACACACAGCCTATTTCTGCCCCATCATTTACACTGTGGAGCTGAAAAGAGAAATCCTGATTGTACCTGTCCACAGGAGATTGTACCAGCTCACAGGAATGGAGCAGGTAATGGAGGAAAAGCCTGTGCATAATTTTGTTGAAAGTTCTCCTCATAGCCAGCTTTTTAATCTTTCCTGACCACCTCCAGGGAGGAACATATGTTTCTATTTCTGATAATAGCCATAGTCCATAATAGGCCCTTTTATGAAGGTCTAGGCAGAATTATTAAAGGAAAAGGTCTCAAAAATTCACTTTAGGTGGCTACCAAAAAGAAAAAAAAATTATTCAATCAGTCTTCAAGCATTCACATAAAGCAGTGACACTGATAGCGACACTTCAGCTGATTAGAGATTGAGTTTTAATGGTTAGATTACAAGCCTTTTTTTTACCCCTCCCCTTTCTAAATTAGTCAGGGGGTTATACTCATGCAGGGTGGAGCTGGTTGCCATGACTGAGGTTATCAACAGCTCTGGATGGGGAGATTATGTTCCAGGCAGGAGACAGACATACCTACAACATCACTCAGGCCAGACCTGGCTGCTGTGTTTGAGCCTAAATGGAGCCCTGGGTAGTGGGCAGGGCGTGTGCAGGTGGTGGCCTC
>WBNQ01062877.1:0-37907 GCA_013401375.1 Spizella passerina | reverse complement strand
CTGTATTTCCAGCTTTTATATTTTAAAAAAATGAGATTTTCTTCAAAATTTTTGTTTTATGTCCTGAGACTGACAAACCAATTCTGATAATGCAAAGATTCTACCGTTATCATTCTACTGTTGCACATAACATGGCTTTTCCACACAAAATTCTTTGCATAACAGGACAAGAGAAATGCGGTAGCTATTCTACATATGCAGACATAAACCAAAACATAGGAGTCTCTTTTCTTCTCTAGGTTAAATTAATTTGCTACAAAAATTAACCAAGTATCTGGTGTACTTCAGCAAAAGAAAAAAGTTACCTCTGAGGAATTTATAGAGATTACTATATTTTTTCCAATATGAACACAAGATACTGAATTACTCCTCTAGGTAGGAAACTTTTATATCTACACCTTAAAATTTTGGTTTACCTGAAGTAAAACAACTGCATCACACAAAGTATCTGAATCTCCTTTTGCAGTCAATAATTATGGTTGCCCACTGGTCTAAAAAAATAACTGTGTTTAGAAAATGTAATAAAAATACATTAAAGAAACTACTATGCAAAAGAAGACCTGGTTTACCAATTCTTAGGGAGGAGTTTGTGGAATGGAAATTTCCACAACACAACAAAAGCTGAGACGTTTCTTTCAGAAACACTGCAATTATATAAAGAGAATAAAACTTTGAACTAAAGAGCTCCAAAATTTTCTAGATGTGCAATAAGAAGAATGTTTAGAAGAAGACTGCATTTTCCTAGAGAACCTGATCAAAAAATCAAATTGCTAAAAATGGCCTGCAAGTACATCTGGAGTTTATTTCCTGTAGACAAACATATTGTGCTTTCAGGCTAAAGAAAAAAAGAAGTAGTATTTTCACAATCACTAAACCTGCTATCCTGTATGTATATACCTTACAATTATTTTTCATCCCTCCAGAATTAAAAATATAAAATTTATCACAGCTTAGTAACACTGCAGAGGAAACTCTCTTTGACAAAACAGGTGAAGTATAAACTGTAAACATTTTTAGAAAAAAAAATTTGTGCATTAGTTGTGGGTTTATTTGTTTTTACACATTTCCTATGTGTGGAATTTTATAGTTCAGTTTGTATTGACATTTTTTAAGCCACAGATTTATTGTTTACTGATAGTTTACTCTTGATAAACAACATCAAACAACAGAGTGTTGTTTCCTTGGTTGGACATCTCAGAACAATGTCTTCATATATTTCAACACTCTTTGTAATCTTTTGTAACATAAATAAAAATGAGTAATACTGATCTTTTTGAAGTACTTTGAATTCTGCCAAGGCATGAAGGTTGCTTGCTACAAAAGTCCCATGTACTGCTTGCACACCACTAACAGAGATTTATTTTAGCTCCTTTACCTGGACTGAATTTCACACTGAATTAATTTTATTAACTCATTACACTAATTTTATCTTGCTCAAACGATATTTAAAGTCTCTGCTTTCTGTGGCATAGATTGTAAGAAATTTAGTCACACAAACTGTCTCTTTTATGTTTTGGTTTTGGTTTGGGCATGAACATATTTGCATTTCAACAACCCAGCAATTCCTTGCTAACTGCTAAACAATATATGTAATATAATACATATCAATCTTTGAGAAAATCCCCATCAAAAATATGAAAGGAGAAAGTCTTATTTTTTCCTTATTAAGTTGATCATTTTGTCTGTCTGTAGCTTTAAGTGAGGAAGGGAAATTGCAGGAGACCTTTGTACAAGCTGCAGTCTTGAGGGACAGCCTTTGCAGGCACAGAGTTTGTGGGAATTGGGAGTGGGGCTGCAGTGGAGCCCCATCCCCAGTGGGCACAGCTGTGAGCAGCACTGACAGCAATGGGACAGGGAGTGCCCAGGGCCCCGAGCCCCATCCCCAGTGGGCACAGCTGTGAGCAGCACTGACAGCAATGGGACAGGGAGTGCCCAGGGCACTGAGCCCCATCCCCAGTGGGCACAGCTGTGAGCAGCACTGACAGCAATGGGACAGGGAGTGCCCAGGGGCACTGACCAACCACTAAAGGGAACAGAGGGCACTCAGGTGCACTGCATCAGCATGAGGGGTATGAAAGGCTGGGCTAAAGCACAACAAGGGCAGATACTTGAAGCCTCCTGAGGTGAAATTATTCTGCACGGGCAGATGCTTGAAAACTTCTAAAGAGGTGTGGTTACTCTGTATAGGCAAGCACTTAAAGCCTTCTGAAAATTTATGAGGATACTCTGTGTATTGTGGATATCTCAACTGCAGCATATGCTGTGAAAAACCTTAGGAGAAACAGCTATCCTGTCATGCAGGGCAAAGAACTCCCTTCCTCTAGCCTTTCTTTCCCTCTTCTCTCTGCTCAAATGTCCATTCCTGCTCCCTCTTTTCTCCCTGTGTGGCCTTTCAGGAACCACAATTTGTGACTGCAATTTTTCAAATTTTGATTTACAGCCTTGATAATCAAATCTTGGTATGTTATTTTCAAATTGATTGTTGTATTACAAGTATTTTAAAAGGTGGCTTGTCTTTCTAACTAATGTAGCAACGTGTGGCATCTTTCAAATGGGAATTGTATTATTTATTGGGGACTCGAGCTGGTGTTTCCTTGTGTTTTACAAACAAAAAACAGCTCAGAAGTGAGGGGCAATATAAAGGTATCTTTAACACCTGAGCACAAATTGCATGAATACTGAAGATAGACAAACATGCAAGTACTGTAAAAATGTCTGCTTATAAATTGAAATTTATTTATGACTCAGTTCAGAAAGAATAGGAAAACAGAGTGTCCTCAGAACAAAAATCTGAACCAAAATAACATATGCAATATAAATATCATATTTGACCCATGCTAGAACTATCTTTGTGCTGAAGGAGGTAGAAACTTAAGAACATCTGTGGCATTTACATCTCTTTCCTAAGTGTAATCTTTGCTGCTGTTTGGAGAGAGTCACCTCAGGGTAAAAACCAGAAAGGTGTTCAATCATACACACAAACACTCATAAACAAGAGAGGATAGGAACTGGATACTTTACTCAAATTGGAGAAAAGTAAGATAACTACAAAAAGACTACCTGAGTTTATGAATTTCAGTGTGGTAGGAACATTCTCTGTCACTGAAACTGGCTAGCTTGAATCCACCCATACCCATATGGTGGGTATAACCAATGCTTTTTTTCCAAGACAGAAACAACGTGGTTTCCTCCTTTCAGTAACTCCCCAAACGTGCTCAGGAACTGTACGGGAAAATTCAAGCTGGCCTGGGCCCAAGTGTGTTCCAGGAATAATTCTAAAATTTAATAGCAGAGGTAATTGTGATGCAGTGCCTATGGCTGTTTCCTGACACTACCTTCTGTATGTGTACAAACACAGTCAAAATGTCTGGTTTATGTTTCTCAGGACTTCTGTGCAAATCAGCATAAGGTCTCTTAGATTTGGCAGTGCACATGGATTAAGTGACTGGACACTGGCCTTCCAAAAAAACATTGCATACATTTCCAAGAATATTATAATAAACAAATAGGCTGCTAAATAGGTAAAATAATTCTAATAAAAATAGACTGCTTCTCCACATATTTAGAAATATGTGTATTTAGAAATAGTCCTTAGATTTGGCAATCTGCATGTCAGAAGCTGAAAAGCACTGCTTCAAAATAATCTGACATTCATATACAGACTGACATAAAGGAAATTATGTGTTCCCTTTACAGTAGATAATTAACTGGAAAGCTACTGTACATATTTGGTCTTTAAGTTTGGTCACCTCAACTAGGATTTGATATCAAAACCATAATTTGGTCCTGCTTTGGACATGTTGTGTCATACTTAGAAAATGGTGGTCGAAAAAAATGAAAAGAGACATGCAAAATAAATATAGGTGCTTGGCAACAAAAGTTTCTCATTTAAAAACTTAGGAAGACATGATTTGCTTACTGAAACCATAGCTATTATCTTCTTCTAAACAGGATATTTACATGCAGTGGTAGAATTTATTTATTTTTTTTACCATGTTTCAGATCTTTAGCAGAAGGCAAGTTTAATCTTTTTCAAACTCTGTTATCAAAATAGACTGCTTCAGAGCTGTCTGTCTGAAAGGCAAGGAGAGCTTAATTCAAATTTTTGTGAGGGCAGAAGGAGAAGAACTTCATCACGCTACAGGTTGGGGATGGGGGGGTGATTACTGGCATTTGTGTAGATAGACCAAAATCAGTCTTAATTGCATGTTTTTCACTAATATGAAGCCTGAACTTAATAGCTCTGTTCCCCGAGCCCGTTAAAGAGTCAAAGATTCACAAAGAACCTTATTTTTAAAATTCAGTACTCTGATGCAGTGTAATTAATAGCCCTAAATTAAACACACTGCTCCCACTTTACACCCTCAGCAGAACATCCATGGAAATGGGAAACATTTACACAAACCAATGAGAGGTACACAGTAGAAAGTCCAGCCTCAGATTGTGTGCAAATATTTCCTTCATTTTTGAGTTCTGCATTTGCAATGTAGAACAGGTAAGGCCTGTCCTGGATTAATGGAGGCAAAGGCAGCAGAGTGAGAGTGATCAAAGGGAAATCAAATCTGGGGTCAAAGCCATTCTCTAAATCAGACCTAGCAAGGACCTGATCCTATGACTCCTCTTCAAGGAGAGGTACTAATCAAGTAACATGGGATAAAAGTCTTCTGCTCTTTTAGGTTTCTTTTAAAAATAAATTACTTTGGCACCTAACTCAAGTTAGAGGACAGAACAGCAATCTTAGGTGGAGGAGATTTTACCCTATGAATATCACTCACTCAGGTACAATCTTGCCACCCTAAAAAAGCCAGTACACAAGTAACATCCCTCTAAAAAGAATTTTCTGTTGGTGAGAAACTTCTAAGAATCTCCTCTTCAGTAGTCCAGCTCTTTCTAGGTATTGTGAGGAGTCTAGATTCTAATGGGAGATGCCAAACCCTTCATGATAGGTGAGTATGAAAATTACTGAGTTTGGAACTTAGAGATGATGTGGCACTAAAACTCTTGTTATTTCTATTCTATGCCCATGTCTCAAATTTCAGCAATGTAACCACACGTGGGTTGTTATCCCTCAGAGCTGATTATCTCTGTCACTTCAGTCACAGGGCTCTACTGAACCTTTCACAATGGAGATTTTGTGGAGAAAGTAGTGTTGAGGTCCAGAGTGCCTTTACCACATGTTCACTACTCAATGTTGCATGCCTGAGACAAGCACTCATAAAGAGCAGTTGTAACTACACCCTGTAAAAAGTACCCATGTGGCTGTTTGAGTTCACAGATCTGTAGTGTCACTACCTTTGCTGCAGCTGCCACAGATGAGCATGCTGTCACATTTTGCACTGCAGCAGTAGGGTTCTCTGACCAAAAAAATCCAGGTAAAAGGCATTTCCTGATTTTGATTTTTTTTCTTTTAATATCTATAGCAAGATTCATCTTCATCTTTATGATTTGGTACTGCTCTCAGTTACCCAGCAATAGATCTAAAGGGTGAAGTTGTGAGAGATCCTGAAATATTAATATCTTTCTTTACAAACACATACACTCTCAGGGTATATCCAAATGTAATAATTTATACTACATCTACATTCACTGACCAAAGAGCTACTAATATAGACATCCTTTCCTATTACATCTCCCATAAAGCCAGTAGCAATTAAGAGGAATTTGAGTTATGATAATGAGTTCCTAGTTTGCACAAATACTTAATTTTTTGGATGATTTTCTATTTAATGTCTACTCTGAGAAAATAATGTAATCTTAAGAAAGGAGGAAAATAGCCCAGAAACAATTTCAGGATCTGACCTTCAGCCTCGTTCCAAATAATGCTTTGACACCTGTATTCCACTGATTTAGGTTGGACTTATGTGTGACAATATCTTTGAACATTTGCATCTTCCTATATAAAAAAATTTGTAATCCCAAGAGGTTTAATCTTTGATGACATTCTGTAGGACTGAAAGGAGCATGCAGTTCTTTTATGGATCACATGTGGTATGGCTCTATTAATTTCAGTGGAATTTCAATAATTTTAATATTCCCTGGACTTTTCCCTTTAAAACCAGGAAATATTAGAAAAAAAATCTATTAATAAGAGAGCAATGGAATTAGTTGATTGAAAATAATACAAGCTGTTGATTTATAGGGAAAGAACTGTAGTATTTCAATCTTTAGGTCTCCAACTTGTATGAAAAGGGGAAATTAAATGACACAAACTGATATTTAATACATATAGTAGAGTTCTGAAAATGATGCCTTTTTAAGCAAACTGCAGTGTACCAAAAATAGTTGAATAGTCAATGAATTATGAAACAAAAAGATGGTTGCCACTGAGAAATATCTTAGCTTAGTAGTCTACTGACAAACATTTCAGGAGTGGTTTGTACAGGTTGTGGCTCTCACACTGTGAGCCCAATGCTCCTGAGGCTGTTTTCTGCAGAGCCCTTTTCCCTTGAGCTTCCACCACCTCTCATGAGAGGAAAACCTGTCATAATGCCCTTGATCTGCAATTTCTTGTCCCTGCTGCCCTTCCCTCACCTTGGCCATGCTCTGGTGGGAATGGCAGACTGAGACTTGCGACCTGCCACTGTCACTAAGGCTGAGAAACTGACCCCTCCTTATAGTTTACCAAAGGAAACTTCTCCCTGCTGAAAGGTTTCTGTCCATCTCTGAGGTAGAGGGGCAGCTTGGCCAGGGTAAATACTGTCTCCCTTTGCAGCAGCTGGTAGTCTGGACAGAACCAGCACTGACCCTGACAGCTTAGGAAATCATTTGTTGTGTCTGGGAAGGGTGGCAGGGGAAAAGAATGAGAAGCAGATACACTCTTAAATCAATCATAAAGACATATTTATTTATGCAGCTGGCAAGTGTCCAAATCCACCAGGGCTCTGAAGGAGTTATGCTCCCCAAAGCTTTTGCACAGACCTATAGATTAGTCATGCTCTGAATGAATTGCCCATTCAGCACTACAAGCTCTACCTGGTTTATTTCTAGTCACAAAATGTGTGTGCTGGCAGGAACGGACAGAGTCAGACACTGAGGTGTTCAGTCCATTACAAGGAAGCATTTGGCCCAATCTCAGGGCCAGCTGGGCTGCAATGATTACCTGTGATGTGTTTCTGTCTCCTGTAGCTGTTCCTGCACTGAACCAGCAAGCACAGAGCCACATTCAAAAGGCTGCTCTACCTGAAATGGTGATGACAGGTTCAGCAGGCTTGCCTTAACACTTTTCTACCTTAGTGTCCCTGCATCCTCATAAATAGTAATTTATCATGCCATGAACTAATTTTGACATGGTTTTTTCCAAAAATTCTTCCATATATCTGGGCAGAAACATTTTGCACTTGCACTTAAAGAAGCTGAGCAATTTGGTGCTCATTCACATATGTGTTTACTTTCCTATTCACTCAGAGTGGGCTCACAAGATACATCTGTCTCAAAAGTTACATTACAATCCACCCTCTGATATCACAACATTTACTATTCTTCCCTCAGATCATAAAGTCTAGTCAGCCTCAGATGGGAAAAAAAAAAAACTTTGGGAGAAAAATATTAGACAGTTTCTGTAGTGGAAGAGAAAGATGAAAGAAAAGTTGATGGTGGTAAAAATATTGAGAAATACCCTGGGAAGGGGGGAAGTCTCTAGTGCCTGAAAAGTCAAAAATTTGTTCTGAGAAGGAGGGAAAGAAAGATATTTGGAAAAAAATTGAATGTAAGAAGAGCCAATTATGAGATACTCACTAAGACATAAAAAAGAAGTGATTATGGCTGAAAGAAACACATTTAGGGATTAATTTTTATGGAAAGTGGGATTGGAACAAGGCTCCCCTTCAATAGCATGAATAAAAAAACAGGTAAAATAGCATTTTGAGTGGCACCTTATTCTAGGCTTGATATTGTGCATAAAAAGAAGGATTGTTCTGGAAGAGAGACACAGACCTACAGTTAAAAGATTGCTTGGCTCTCTATCCACACCACTGCTAAAGAGCAGTTTATAGATGAGGTAAGGCACAGTCTGCTCCTTCACCTCCATGCCCACAGGTGCTGCACAGACTGTCTTCGACAGCCTCTGAGGTTGTGATGTGCTGGGTCTGGGAATGTGTGGGCACATGGGACAGCAACCACACTGGGACATTGCCCATCAGGGCCAGGCAACTGGGCTGCTGCCTGAGGTGTCTGCACTGCTGGGGAATCAAATGTCAGATCAGTCTCAAGGGACAGCAGAAGAAAATTCACCATGGCTCCAGGGTCAGCATGTTTGAATGTTAGCTTTAACTAACCAGCAGTTTCCTCTGCACTTCTTCTGAGCATTGATTAAAATACTAATGAGAGTAGCATGAACTGTGAGAAAACAGACTGTGTGAAAAGCAAATGTGACTTGAGAAGAGTGCATCAAAGCAAAAAGCTGCACTGATAACCAATCACTCAGACAGCAATGCTGTCTACATAAAGTGTGAGCAGAATAGAAAATTCTAAATGTAAAGTTAATTCTGGCGTCGTGTCATATCACAAACATGGCTGTTGTCAGTAGTCATAAGTAGTGATAAGGAGAGCTTAGATGGTTCTAGCATTTTAATGTCTCACTCTTGTATTTACCCGAACAGTGAAGTTCTATGCCAGTTACTAATCACTTCCTAGCCAGAAGCAGCAGGCTCCTTATTCCCTGAAGTCTGTTCTCAGTTAATTGCACTCATGAGTATGGCAAATTTAGAATTATTATTCTTTAACAAATCCTTCCAACTCCCTGGCCAGGAAGCTGGTATGACAGCCAGGCAATATAAGCTACATTATCACCTCATACTGGTCTAATATTTTAATGGGGTTTTTTTAACTATTGGTAACTGACATCTGTGCTGTCAAAAGGTGGGATCAATAAAACATACATATGTCTAAATAAAGTAAAAAGTAGTCCTCTATAAAAACAGAATGAAAATTGATGCCACAATCTATTTAGCACTTCAGTTTATAGGTTAGGCTTTACGAGTCCACACTGACAGTACGTTCCAGGAGAAGCTGTGTCCAAGCAGGGCAGCTAATGGTAATAACTGATCAACTCCATTTCTTTTGAAGGAAATACATTTTGGAACTGGGTATTTCCATTAGCCATTGTCATGGATTGTTCTTAATAGCCAGCCTGAAAAAAATTAGTTATTGGTTTCAAAGTGTGCCTTTGGGGCCAGATTCACAGTTGCAAGAGCTCTGCTGATTTTTGTAGGCTTATACTGCTTTGCTCTGATGTTTACATGAAGTCTCATTCTGATTTAAATGATCTGAAGGAAACAGTGACAGTCATTAAACCAGCAGAATTTTCTTTAGTGCTTTCAGTATTTTTCTGTCAGAGGTTAGACAGCTTTGCTGCTTGACTGAGTTGTAAGAACTGGTTTTGCTTAATATTTTTTTTTTGGTGAAGATAAGTGACAGCGTCTTTTACATCTAAGGCAGAAAAACAGGTTTTAAGAGACCAATTCTAACTCTTAGCTAGGGTCTCCCAAGAGGCATTCCCTCTGAATGTACTGACAGACCTCACAGCACTGCCCTGTATCCCCATACTTCTGCATTACCACAGCTCAGATCCTCTTGCTTGCTGCTTAACAGTGGGAAAGACTCACTTACTGTAGGGCTTGAACAGTAAAACTGAAGTAGATGAAAAGATTTAAGTGAAGTTGGCAGACTTTGGCTCAGGACCTGCTCCCATTGCACACTGTGATAAAAGGGGTGAAGGTGGCTTTGCTGGGCTTTATCTCGAGGAAGGATGCTTCTCCTGAAGGGTCTCACAAACAGCAGCTCTAGTGTCAGCAGCAGATGTGAGCTTGGAGACTTGCCTAGAAGTGATCACAAGGTTCAGTCAAATTGTAAATAATTCAACTCTAACCCCTTTTCACAAAGTCAGGAAGACAGGAGATGGTGGAAAACTGTATCACAGAAGACTTCCATTTCAAAGGCTCCTGTTCAGAAATGAATGAAATGAAGCCAAATTTATAACCCCAAAAGTATGAGTGCAGTGATGTAAAAGAAAAAAATGTTCTGAAAAATGCAAGTAGCCATGGTTACACACACATACACACCCCATCACAACACAATGGTCCTGTCATCCACTGCACTGAAAAGCTGTTATATCCCAACAAAATGCAAGTCTTGGAAGGAAAAACAAGAGCCCAGCGCCACTTAAAAACTCGAGAGTTTCAACTCTCTGCAGGAGGAGATTGACTGTTCTGCAGGTACACCCTCAATTTTAGAACCACATAATGGGAAACACAATGAGTTAATTGCTTACTTAAGCAACAATTTTGCAAGCTATCATAGGCAAGCAAACTGAGGAAGGAACACGAGGACTGCCTTTCTCATATCAGGTAACTCCACTAATGAGCAGTGCTAAACATTTCTATTGGAGCTGTAAATGCCTAAAAGCTTTGGCACCTGCCCATTGCTGGCTTTTTTTGGCTTTATATAATGAATTAGGGCATCTACAGAACATTTCAGAAATGCATGCTGCAACAGCTCTCAGGGCCTGTAAAGTTGCTGCGTATTTTATGAAATAATTTTCCCTAGACTTTCAATGAACACAGATGGGCATACTGCTACCTTCCAAAGCACAAGGTTTTCCTGAGTTGGTCCAGATTCTCCACAGACTGCATGGGTGGTTGGGAAATCCCAGATGGGCATGGTGCTGACCCAAGGGCAGCCAGTGCAGGTCTTTTTCTGTCCATGTTTCATCCCTGAGGGCCATGGCACATCTGCAGTCTGGCCATCAGGAAACCAAGCTTTTACCAGACACATCCTCTGCTCAGCTGGGCCCTGCTGATGGCTCCCAGCCACAGGAATGCAGCTGTACAGATTTGGGACTGTGCCTGGTTCAGGGTTTGGAGCATCTGTATATCTGCTTTTGCTGTATAGGGAATCTTTAACCTTTTCTGTACTTCAGTTAACATTGGTGAAAACACAGATAAAAGAAGTATCCTGCTTTCCCTGGTTGTTCTCAGCCAAATTACAGGAAATATTGAATGTTCTTTTCTCATGAGACACAAACTGCTGATGGCATGGCTGAATCAAGAAGAATATTTTTGTGGCATCCTGAAGTAGGTGTTCAAAATCCTGTGACTTATGGAGCTGGGAGGTTTGGCTCATATGAAAAAGGCAGAATACACTGTTTTCCATGGACTGAGTTGCTGCCACCACCAGGAATCTTTTATTTAATTCAGCAGAGCTCAGATCACACAGAGTCTTAACTGGGAAAGAAAATAATTGGCAAAATCCCCAAGTTTTGCTGTCCTAGTCTGACAATAGCGCTGCACAACGCAGTCTGTATGCAGAACAGTACAAATCACAAGTTTAGTTCTTGCTGTAATTCTCTGGAGTACAATGAGGCATCAGGGGTCCCAATTACACTCAGAGCAGTTTTCTGAATGGAATTAGAGAGGAAGCCGTAGAACAAGGCTAAGGATATTTAGATTCTGCAGCTCAAGAAAAATTACATCTATCATATATGACTCCTGGGAAAAGAGTAATTGATCAGAAAATGTGTTTTTCTAAAGCTTAGTCTCCCCATGACTTTGTTTATTTTTGAAACATAATCCACTCTTAAAGAACATCCAGAAAGAAGGAAAGCCAACATCCTCACCAGCTAATCAGGATTCTCAATTATGTGTTTGCTGCAGGTCTGGCAATTGCTTGGATTTAGGTAATTAGTTGATTTATGTGCCTGAAGACATTAGGACAAAATCAGAACTGGTGCAAACAAAGATTCAGGAGAGCCAATGTTTTGGATTTTTAAAAATATAAACCCACAAGAGGAATGCAATAGAAGGAATATAAAAAGAAAATAAATGAAAGAAACCCTTCTGGGGTACTCTAAAATAGTGTAAATTAAAATAATGCTCCCTTCCCACCATCTACTCAAATGTAAACAATGGCATGGATAGTTTTTTGACTGAAACTACTTAGAGTCACTTACTTGCAGTACTAACAAATAAATAAATTATCTCTGAATCTGGGTCCATTTTGGATGAGGCTTCAGACAACTAAATGTTCTTTCAAAGTCTAAAATAGTTTCTCTTACACATTTCCCAATCAATACAGGGGAATTATCATCTCTGCCTGATGATTTATCACAACAGTGTGAAAAACCTATTTAATAAACATTTTCTGGGGGTGTCTGCTTCTTCTAAGTGATGGCCTCCCCATATGCCTCCCCATAGTATCAGAGTCACAACAGGGTCCAATCCATAAATGGAGTTTCCTTTAGATTAAAAAATTTTACAAATAAGAATATGTTTTCTTTCTAAATCAGAAAGAAAGGTCAAAGTATCATCATTTTTCACAGTGTGGAAGCTACAAGAAATATAGAATCAGAAATATTGAGCTGTTTGTTTTGATCATTGCCTAATTGTCACACTTTGCTAATGTTAAAATATCTCAGAAAGTTAAAAGCATTGAAATAGCACTGGAAAAACAAAAATTAATATAAGTTATGATAGAGATGAACAATATGGTCTGTCAATGTGAAAGCATCTCTAAATACGTGGTGTAACATTCCTAATATAGCAACTAGAATAAAACTACATTAAGTTGAAGATTCATAGTAATTTTTTTCTCTAATACACACTCTGAAGTACAAAGAGGATTACTTTAAACACTTGTTTGATCAAAATAAGAAATTAAAAAAAATACAAACAAAACTATTTTCAAGTGCAAATTTTCTTCATTTCCCTGTAAAAGTTTTGGTTATAGCTCATAGAAAGCTCTTTGCTGAGTGGATGGCAGCTGCCTGCACTGGATGATGCCATCTCAGAAAAACTCCATTTTTGGTACATGTTTCAGCTCTAACTACTTCCACAAGCTGTGGCAATATTTCTGCATCTGCCATCCCTGTAAGCAGGAAATCACACCCTGTTATGACGCATCATTATTTGGAGAAGTGGATGGGACAAGACTTCCCATGGTCTGAGTGTTTCCAACTCTAGAAACTCTTAAGTGCCACCCAACAGGTTCTTCATTTACAGCTGCCCTGTAGCAGCAGTGAGAGGGCTCTGTGCAAAACCTTGACCTTGACAATGACACCACAATGCCAAGCAGAAATGCATTCTTTGCTTCCTTGGACATTGTGTAAACACACATCACCTGCACTTTTGACCAATCCATGGAGTTTTAATTCTAATTTTAATGCTTACCATTAATGACAAATATTTGTGTGATAAACATTATTGCAACAAGAAAATTGAGACCTCCAAAGCTAACTGTTTTTCAAACTACATTTAAGCTTTGATCTGATTGCATTTTATGATTTCTGTTATTATTAAAGGTCTACAGCATAGAATTTCTAGCCAAAGATTCCCTATATGACCTTATTTTTAGCCAAACTTTTGTACTAATTAACAAAGAATTAGTATTTTGGGGTTCTGTCCTAATCTGCATTCATTTCCCTCACCCCATGTTTTTTGTATAATATAATTGTTTCTGTCAATGACAGGCAAAATAGGACAGGTCAGGAGGGAATTGTATAATCCAAATATAACTAAATTTCACCAGTTAAAAGCGTGACTAAAGTATAAAAGAATCCCAGAGAAAATCTATTTCAAAAAAATTAATGAATTCACTCTGATTTTATAAGTTGCCCAAAAATTTAAGGGCTACAGCTGTCAGTACTCAATTTTTTCAAGATAAAGGAGAGTGAAATGTTAATTGTTTTAGCAATAATGACAAGGTTGTTACCAGCATACGAGGGATTGGCAGTCTGGACAACAGTCCAGCTGTACTTGCAGACCTTGGGATGTTCTCCTGGCTGTTGGACATTGTTTAACTGTTTAATTGTCCATGCTATTCTGAAAAACAGTAAAAAAGTAACTTCAGCTAATACCTCCGGAGTTATTCCCTCATTGAGGCCATACATGGCCTTTGACTCCACAGGAGAGCTTTTCAAATTTTCCAGTGAAAATTAATAATGTAGAAAAAAAGAGAGATGAAGGCAACAGCTGCCACTTTGGACTGACATCAGAAGAACTGAGCTGGGAGTCAGGGCTGTGAGCATCACCCACTGTCCCTACAGATGCACTGCTGGGCTCCATGTGTGCCCAGTCTGGGTGCTTCAGACCTGCAGAGCCCTGCAGGAGTCCATGGTGGAGGTGAGTACCCTGAAAAGCAGATCCCAGAGCACCCAGCCCAGAACAGGAAACAGTTTCCAAGCATCTCCGGTGAAAACCAGGCCTTTTCTGCTGAAAGAAGCCACTTGGTGTGAGAAATTTCATGAAAGAGACAGTGTTCCACATAAAATAAAGGTGAGACAATCTGAAATAACTCACTGAAACACACTTGACAAACCTGACATATTGCCTTTGATGAGGACATCTTTCCCAAGCTACCAGGACATAAAGCTATGTGTGCTGACAGGGATGAAGCTTATTTAATAATTGTGCTAGAAAAAAATGTAATAGTTTACAGCTTCCACCTGCATGTCCTGTTTCATCCCTTTTTACACAGTGAATGGATATAACAACAATGGAGCTAGAGCCATCTAACTCAACTATCTAAATGCCAAGTCCTAATCCCATGAATAAGTGATGGGCATTAAGTACTTACCTGAGTAGTGACAAAGTCCACATTTCCAGGTGCCATAATAATTCTCTCTTTAGCCTTACATCTTTTTCATTAAATGTATTATTTTGAAATTAAATTTCTACTGTAGATCTGGGGAATGTCATAGATGACCCTGAGCTTGTCCTTTTCTTGCAGCTACATTGGATGGTCTTATAGGAGATATTACCTTTCCCCACCAAGCTTTTCTTCCATTATTATTCTTAGAACACTACAACTGCAAAAGCACCAGCACTAGTTTCAATTATTTCAGACAGCATGAAACAGCTTTCATGGGACTGAGAAAGCCTTTACACAGAATAGCCTATAGTGTGGCCATTATGATGTTCTTCTGGGACATGGGGGAGTGGGTTGAATCCTATTAAGTAGAGGAGACAATTGAATCTGCGTTTCCTGCAACCTGGGTGAGTACTTTAATCATGAATTATTGGATAAAAGGTTAGGGGAGGATCACCATTGGCTTGTCCAGATACATTTCATGAGAAATGAGTAATAGCTCCCTACACAGTAGAGTTTCAGTTTTGTGAGTCCCACTGGCACTAAAGTTGTAAGTACTGGAGGACAGCTTAAGCCCACCTTTGTTCCTAGCAGTTCCTGCTGGCTAGCTTAAGTAGCTCAGCACAGTTTGCAAATCTCATTATTTGGCAGTTATGTCTCCTAGAGCACTGTACTGAAACCAGGCACCAAACTCACAGCAGCAATCTAAAAATGTAGTCACTGAACAACTAACTAGGAAGCCTGAGACAAAATTCTCCAAAAAAGTGAAATTATACATCATTTTCTGATAAGCTGGTAAATTCAATATCCTACTTCAGTAGTATAACTCTGCTTTGAAATAAAATATGTAGCACATGTTCTTTGGGATCTAATGCTACTCTGCATTCTGTACATTTTTCTGAGTACTGCTGGTGAATGTGATTCAGACAATTGAAAACAGATTTTCTATGTTTTTTTACAACAAAACACAACACTTTTGTTCTCAATTCTCTTTAGATATCAGTTTTCAGGTAAATCAAAATAACCTTCTTTACACAGATTTTTACTTCAGAGATTCTGTGATAGTAACTTAGAATACAATTTAATGTAATTAACCTGATCTTCATAACTTAAACAATTGGAGATGGATTTATGGGTCATGTGTAGATAATTTATCATTATATATTGCATAACTTGTAGCCAAATAAATAAGCACCCAAGTGAAAAACCAATAGTACCAGACACATACATGCTTTTTTCTATCTAGCCACATATTTTCACCATGGTATAATCATACAAATAGGCAGAGATTGCATCCAATGTCACACAATTAAACATACTGGATGCTCCACTAATAGGACCAAATGCTTACAATGGTCCAGTTATCAATAAATCATTTAAAATATTTTGCTCCCATTTTTGCTCAGAATTGCAGAGAAAAATCTGCAGATGCCAGGGTGTAACCATGGAATTCAGCTTTCTGTTTCTTAAAAGGTAGCAAAGGCACATTTCCAAAGCTGCTCTTGCTCGATATTTGAAATGCAATGGAATACATTGAGACATACGTTTTTTAAAAATCTCACGCTTTCATCCAGCCCTAAAATGTATTTGACATGCACAGAAATGTCAGTAGCATTATATGAGATGACTTGATATCACAAGCCATGGTGCCATAATAGCAAACAACCTTGGGAATGGGAACTGGAGCAGCATACACATCTGAAAATGCAGAATGTCCTTCAGCTGCTTACAGCTAGTTATTTTCTTTGCTGTCACAAAGATATTCAGCCTAGATACTACCTCAGCTTTTGAATTTACTGATTCTTTTATCTCTCCTACAGTTTTCTGTATCAAATTTCTTTATAAATTTAAGTTGCATGCAGCTATATTTGTTCCACAGGGAGTAGAGACAAGGGAGGTTGCAGTTAGACCATGAGTGTGAAGGTAGACTTGAGAGCCCAGCACTGATCTGTCACAGAACTCTTTGATGAGTGTGGGGAACTCATTCAGGAACTTTCTGTTTGCAACTAATATGCAAGTGAGGCTTCTGTGAGGTCTGTGAGGTGTTTAGCTAGTACACTAAAAGGGCCTTCTAAATATCATAAATCAAATTTTATTTCTAAAGTGAGTCAGAATTTAATTTTTTTAACAATTTCATTGATGGATTATATGGTCCAGAGCTGTCTATACTGGAAGCTAAGAAAGCAAATGTTTTGTAATAACCTCACTGGAGACCTTGCACTGCCACTTTACATCTGTTTCCAAACCTATTGGTCAATTACTTATTGTCACACTGAAACAGCTCAACTAGCAATGGAAAATTAGTGTACATTTTGTCTTGTAATATCATAGCCACACTGTGAGACTGAAAAATAGGCATTGCATTTAGACATTTTTATTCTATGTATGGGCATTCTTTTGATGAAAAGCATCTGAATATAGTCAGCAAGGTATAACTCTTGAAAATGCTATTTTTCAACATTTTAAAAACAGTTTTGTTTTTCTACCATAACTGCAGAAATACTTTGAATTTCATGCTCTATTTTTCCTGAAACTCTCTTAGAATGCTACCTCATTCCCATCTGTGGTTAGCAGACTTCAGATTTCACAGCAAAATATTTGTTTTACACAGAGTTCTATGAAAACTGTTACTGTCACTTGCAAGAAATTGAGATTTCCAAACTGTATCCTTAAAAAAAAGAAAATCAATGACCAAAATCTCTTGCATAATTTGAATTAATCTCTCTGTATATGTCTTTTTATGTGTTTATATATGTATACATATACCCAACTGTAACAGTAATAATAAGTATAAACATATATATTACTTTAAATGTCATTTTGGGAAAAATTCTTCTGTCCCAGCTGTCATGTCTAAAAGTTTTATATTGAAATCTAATTTAGGCTTTCTGAAAAATGGAAGGAACCAGGCATTCCCAAAGGATGATCTCTTTCTGCTGAAGAAAAGAACCCTAAAAAAGAACTGATTAAACCATTCTCTGATGTTCCCATTTTCTGTAAAAACTACAAACTGCTATACAGAACTTAAAGTCAACTTTCTTTAGACAAGCGAAATAATCTAAAACAATCCTATTATTTGACTTTCTCTAATTTTATGTGAGGGTAAAAATTTCAGAGGCTCATATGCTTAAAAGTGGGGCTCTGGGCAGCATCAAGGTGGTTGAGGTTGGGATAGGTGCCCAGTGGTGACCAAGCTGGGCTTCCCCAGGTGCCACAATCTATAGGAATATTTCTTCCTGATAGATCAGGATCTTTGGAGGGCAAAACATTCCAGCAGAAAATTTCTGATCAGTTCTAGTCTTCAACAGCAGTGATTTTTTTTTTTCATTAGTTGCAACATATTCTAGATGGCGTAGATGTTTTGACTGACCCTTATAAATGCTCTACAGACCATAAAGCAGCTGATCACAATCCTAACATCTTCTCTTGCATCACAATTAATCAAATTTCAATATAAGTTGAAAACCTGGTTGACCAACATTTGCAACAAAAGTGATTCCCCAGCTCAAGATGCCTGTGTGTAAACTGCTCATTGCTTTTCTGGCTGTGTTCAGACAGCTCAGGAGAGATCTCACATCTGCAGGGGTGGGATTGAGTGATGATGCTGAAAAAGGCAAAACTAAATGCAAAGCTAAATACCAAATGTGGGAAGAAACAAGTGTTACACTTAGACATTATATGAGAAAAGGAAGAAAGAAGGGATGATGAATGTACACAGAAATTAATCTAGATAATCCATCCAAAAGAGACGTCAAGATGATTGGTTTAAGGCAAAGGAAAAACTGGTCTCTAAAGACAGACTGTAAGGGACAGAAATTTCCTCTGAATCAGCAGTTGTTTGCATGGTGATGACAGCTGCATTTATGGTTAATCGCTATTTGTTCCAAGTTTAATATTTGTCTCCTTGACTGCCCTCTGTTTCCCTTTATTACTGTGCAAAGTACATAAGTAGAGTTTCCAGATTAAAAAAAAGTGAGCTGAAATATTGATTTTTCTGTTTCCTTTTCTTCGAGTGAAAGATAATGAGCAAATTCATCACAGGAATAATTAGTAGAAATTATTCCTATTGTGTTGTGAAACCAAGTGACATTTCATTGTTTATCTGGAGGCTTAATGATGATTTCTGGTGATAATTACTAAGCTTTCAAAGTTATTGTTAATATGCGTCAGTTTTCTCTGTTTATCCAAACTCAGAAAGTATGTGACTATATAAAAATATTTCAAATAGGTCTCAACTGTTGAGCTGTCCTGAATGGAAAAGCAGTTTTCTTTCTTTTAATTTTTTTTTCATCCCTCAAATATTTCTCTTGAAATCTAGGTGTAAGAATTAAAGCTGAAAGTTTACAAATGGGCCTTGATGTTGTAAATCATGAACAACCACAAGAAAAGCAATAGCTAAAGAAAATAAAACCAAAAAGGAAATATTAAAATTCTCTACCATGTCTAAACTTTTTCTGATTTAGTCACACACATCTACAGTACCAAAACTGTAACAGGTAAATATTATTTCATGAGTACTTGTAGTACAGATGGCGCAGGAATCCTTGAGACAGGGCTGATGAAGCCACCTGTAAAACTCCTGCAGTGTGTTTTGTTCAGATGCAATGCAACTTCCACGTGAGTCTGACTGCTTCCAGGGCAGTAATGCATGGTGTCCTGCAGATGTACCTGGTTACAGACCACTACACATCTCAGGCACTTCTAAGGTCAAATGGTGAGAGCATTAATTATCTAAATGTTGGAATCATGCTCCTAGAGGGACAGTTATGGAGGTGAAATAGAGACCGTTAAAAATTAAATTGAAGAAAAATGTCTAAAACTGCATAGTAATACTGTTTTACACATTTCCTCAATTATTTTTTTAACTACATTTTTTTGACTTATTGGAGATTTTAAGGTCAGATAGGTTCATCATCCAATGTGATCTGCTGCTTAACTCATGCCAGAGAAACTTTCAAAGGATATTTCTTAAAGCAATATCTTGATGCTATCCTTTGCCTATGGGAACTGAAATAAAACTTTACTGGTTAAAAAATTTATCAACATCAGTAGGACTCCATTATACTTGTCATCAGTTCCATGTCAGGTTCTATCTTTGTCATTTTCATTTTGATTCTTCTACTTAGTATGCTATTTCTGTCTGTGCTTTCAAGATTGACAGGTATACTACTTTTTCCTTTTTCTCATTTGTATCCTTCCAGCTTTTTTTAAGGTCTTAATTAATGGCTGAATAGTCTGGACTTTGATTTTAAGGCTACTCTGATTACAAACTTGGTTATCAAAGTAAGAATAAAATGTTTTTCAAAATCACAAAAAAAAATATCAGTGGCTCATCACATCAGTTATGGAACACTTCAAGTTTTAAAAAAAGTGACACGTCCTTGTCCATGCTTTATATATGTCAAGTTAAAACATAGAATCATAGAACAGTTTGGATTAGGAGGGACCTTAAAAATTCTCTATTCCTAGCTGCCTTGCCATGACTTTCCACTAGACTAGATTTCTTAGGGCTCCATCCAACCTGACATTGAACACTTCCAGGCATGGAGCATCCATAACTTCTCTGGGCAACTTGTTCCAGGGTCTTACCACCCTCACAGTAAAACATTTCTTCCTAATAGCCAATCTAAATCTACTCTCTTTCTGCTTAAAGACATTCCCCCTTGTCCTTTTCCTAAAGGCCCTGGCAAAAAATCCCTCTCCATCCTTCTTGTGGGGATCCTTTTTGTGCTGAAAATTTGCAGTAAGGTCACTCCAGAAATTTCTCTTCTAAGCACACTGAACATCCCTCTCTCATGCTTACCCCCCATACCTGAGGTGTCCCAGCCTTCTGAACATCTTTATGACTCTCCCCTGGACTTGCTCCAACATGTCCTCATGTTGGGACCCCAGAGACAGATGCAGCACTCCAGGTGGGGCCCCACCAGAGCAGAGCAGATTCCCTCCGTCACCTTGCTGGCCATGCTGCCCATGCAGCCCAGGATACAGTTGGTTTTCTGGGTTGCAAGCTCACATTGCTGGGTCAGGTCAAGCTTCCTGTCCAACACCCCAAAATCCTTCTCTGCAAGGCTTCTCTCAGTCCATTCTCCACCCCGCCTGTATTTGTATTTGGAATTGACCAAACCCGGTGTGGCACCTTGCACTTGGCCTTGTTGAACTCCATGAGATTCCCAGGGACCCACTTCTCAGCCTGTCAAATTCCCTTCCCTCAAACACTTCAGCTGCACTGCACAGCTTGGTGTCATTGGCAAACTTGCTGGGGGTGCACCAGATCCCACTGTCCATGCTGCCAACAAATATGTTAAACAGCACTGGTTCCAATACTAACCCCTGAGGAAACACTCATCACTGGTCTCCACTTGAACATCGATCTCTTGAGTGCAATCCTTTGGATTCCTTATCCACCAAGTGGTCCTTCCATCAAATACATCCTTCACCAGTTTAGAAACAAGGATGTTCAGGACTGTGTCAAATGCTTTGCCCAAGTCACAGAATCACAGAATGGATCATCTGGCCCATCCTGCCTGCTCTGCAGAATTAGTATGATTTTAGTTTGAATTTAGGAATTTAAGACAGCACAAGGACATTTTGATGTGTGTAACTTCACAGACACAGCTAGATGTTTATCACCGGAGGGAAGGCACACCAGTTTTGGGGATCCTGAAATAGCTCTGTTTCTGTTCCTGTTTATGCATTATTCAGATCCCAAAACCCATTTTAGCAGAAAATTAACACTAAGTTGAAAAATCATTAAAGAGAACACCTAGCACTAGGATCTTGGACTGTCACCTGACAGTCTGAAGAGACACAAGTCCCTGGTTAAAAATCAATACCTCTTACACATTCCTCTGTTCATTTCTGAAATAATTAATATTCTCTGCATCCATGGATTGGTGACCATGCTTATCAGGAGGTAGCACTGGCAAACTTCTTGATGAAGCCAAAAATGGGATATCCTTATACCTCATTTTAGACAAGCTTCTTGCTTTGAGTCTCCATTTAAGAACGCATGAGCTGGCAGCTTTGGTTGTGGGAAAAACAAGTACAAAGAAATTCCCTCACATAGAGATCCATTAGCTCTAAACATTCCATTCTTGCTCTAAACAATCATATGAATTCCAATAAACTGTAATTAATAAAAACTGCAAGTTGTGGGAATACTAGCTCTTACATTTTATTGACCTGTCAAGCCATTCAAGCATATTGAACTTGACTCAAATGCTTAGGAGTTTACTGTAAATATACCATCTCCCTCACTTCTAACTTTAATTTGAAGTGTCTTAAAATGAGACATAAAAACAAGAGCTGCTTTCAAGCCAGTAATTGTTTCTTGATGTTAGGCCTACTATCAAATTAGCCTCAAACAGAAAACTTTGATGAGATTTATCCAACTATTAAGGCTATTAGTTGAAACACTAAATTGATTTATTTTCCCTACTACATTAACCTTCTCCTTTACATTCAGTGGTTTCTTACACAGGGCAAAGTAAAAGCAACTCGATATTTAAACATGGCAAAAATTAATCTAAGACATCTTGTTATAAGCCACATGTTACTGTAAAAACAAGCTGACAATGACTTCTTAAGGATGTTCAGTGCTAGCAACAAAATGGAATATTTGTAACAGTGTCATAGTGGAAAATGAATTTGATGGCACTGAGAGAGGGAATGTAATTAGTGATAAGTAGGATTTATTTGAAAAGTTTATTTGAAAAGTTTATCTATGCAATGCAAAGATACTTGAACAGAAATGTTCTTGCAACTGTAAAGCAGGGCAGAATTAAATTAATTTTGTTCTGCCCATTTATCTAAGGCTTTTATCATTAGATTGATGTATTTATGTCAATGAGAAAAGCTTCTGTTTTGAAGGTGGAAGAATTCCCGTAACTAGAGAAGGGAGCAGGTAACCCTGTCATTATTAACAGGGAATTATTTCATGAAAATAAAATGCTAATTTAAATACATAGTGCTTTTGCACAAAAAAAACCCCACAAACAAACAACAACAAAAAACCCTCAACAAAAATCCAAGAGCAGAATATGAACAATAATTTCATACATTCTAAAGCTGTAGGTGTTTTGACAGGATAAAGCACCTGCTCTTCACCAGCAGAAACTGTATTTTGAATTTCAGCACAGGATCCATACAGCTGCTGTCCTTATATTTCATCAGAAAGATATCTTCATACAAATATGTAAATTCATGAATCCAAAATATATTTACTGTTGATTTCTTATGCGTACAAAAGACATCCTTGAAATGTCAGCTCCTCCAGCTTCTATTTCTGTTTCCACAAACAACCTCTCAAAAACTCCACAGATCCAATAACATGGGTCAAAACATAAAACTGCAGGTTAATTTCATTTTTCTATGTACTTAGAAAGACCTTTTTTTCTCCTTAAGAAAAGTATCTGAGGGGAAATATTGCTTGTGAACAAATGTGCTGTAACTTTTGCCTCTAGAGAAAGGAGACTCCAATTTTGGCTAGACTGACAGGGGGAGGTAGCTGCCCTAGAGATGCCAGGCAGATGTGTGTGAACATGTGTGTCCCCTGAAGAGCTCCTCTGTCCCCTGCACCACTCACACACACAGGGCCACAGAGGCACCAGCTCATGCTCTGAGCACCATCTGCAGGTGAGGGCACCAGCAGCAGGGGCAGCTGTTATACCAGATGAAGTGCTGGTCCCTGGGTGCCCCGGTGAGAAGGGAGACTTGAAGAGTTCTGCACATCAGACACAGGCCTGAAGCTGCCAGCTGGACCACGTTGCTCCATGATATCAGCAACACAGGAGACAAAATACATTCACAAAAGGCATCTGCTACTCCACCATCAGCCTATTCATGCAGAAGCTGAGTACCAAGAGGCAAAAACACTCTATTTTACAGGAAAATTGTGTTTTCTCGTTTTCTCAAGCATCACTCAGAGACAATGTTTCTAAGGTTTCTGAGTATGATGAAGGTTGTTGGCACTCACTGTACCATTTGCAATTACCAAATGTCACTACTCAGAATTTTTCCCAGGTTCCCTTTTCCTTGCTGCAGTCTATGATTAACACATGGTGTTTTCAGAGAATACCCAGCCTACACTTACTGTTTTGCTTTCATATTTCTCTCCTTGTTTATTTTGTTGTATTCCTGAAATTACTTTGCTATTTGGGGACCTAAAAAAAATTGGTTTTATGGAGGTATTTTAAAAGCAGTTTAGCTGGGCTTCCTGGGCCTCTGATAGACAGAGTGAACTCAGACATAATGTGTTTTCCAGTGACTCACTGCTGGTATTCCAGTGGTTATCTTAAAATACCAATAAGGTTGTGGGATCGTGCTCACTTCCAACTGGGAAACTGACCTGCCAGCAAGCTTGTGCTGGGAACATGGGGCAGCAAGTTTGCCATCAGGGATGTCATGCCATTCCTTAAAATAAGCTTTGAGGGATCTAAACTAGTGCTGTATGTTTTGGGTGCCCTTAGCACACACCTCATCCCACCAGTGCAAAGGGGTGGAGTCACCCATCTGTAAACCCTTGCCAGCATTCACATATAAGAGCCATGCATTAAGGTGAGGAAAGAAGAAAAAGATCTCACTGACAACAGCACTGCTTAGAATTTTATCAGAGCTCTGAAACTAGGAAAAATGTTCAGTCACATTTTCAAGCAATCTGATTTTGACCTTGTTTAACTTTGCATGAACATTTGGAAAACTCATAACACCATATTTTACTATTATCAATATTCATGTAGAGCAAGTACTAAGGTTTTATGTTCAAATATTTATAGAAAGTGGATTTTATGTTTGTTTTCTATAAACATTGGTATCAGAGTCTGGTTGTTAACATTAGTGCTTCACTACCAAGAATGAGAAACAGCACTACGTGTCTTACAGAGCCATCACAGTTAAATACAGACAATACTCCAAAAGAGAGCTGTAGAGCAAATGAATCATAGAACAACAGAACAAATGTGCAGAGATAGTCAACTTATATAGGCTTTCTGTCAATGGAGAGAAAAGCAAAATATATCAAATTCAATTTAAGTATTAATTATTAAGTCAACTCTTTTTGCAGACTTGTCTTTTAGCATTATTATTTTTCACGTTAGACTATACTAACTCACTTTGTACACATTAGGAAGCATCTGAGCTATTATTTTTATAAATTATTTGAACACAGTGATAGTGCTGAGGGCTTCTGTTCTTGCGCTCCTAGAAATTAGTCAAGAAAAATACTTCTGCTGAGGCAGTAAAGAAAACAAACTACAAATGAGATTACATGAACATTATTGTCTCTCTTTTACTGAAGGTAAAAGAAAACCTTTCAAAAATCAACCATTACCATGTTTTTAGATAGCATGGTGGTAGATCTAAAGATCTAAACAAGTCTCCTACTCTTAATTACTAATAATGTACATTTAGACAGATTCCATTTTCCTATATATGTTCTATAGTAATTTTTAAGATCCATATCATCTTTTTCACAGAAGCTACTTGAAATCACAGGCATTGAACAAAATTCCTCAAAATTATGTTGCTTCCTCTAGAGGCCACAATTTTTAAAACAATTGCCTTCATTTCATTCCAGTATCTATGAGGAATTTGCCCTCACCTCTGCACCAGGCTGGTTGCTGAACACCCTGATGGGCTTTCAGAAGTTATTTCCAAAGCCAGGAGCAAGCACAGGAAAAGCAAGAAAAGAGAAAAGCACAGAATGCTTTTCTTGCTGTGGCCACGCAGCTTTTTGAGCCCTGCTCATTAGCCTTGCACTGTCACAAGCACTCATGTAAGCAGGTCCAAGAGAAGCACCAGTGGACCTGCAGAGGCTTCAGAAGAGCGATACAGAACAACAAAACCAGTACTGAACTGGGAGAAGGAAGCTGGAATTAGGGTAGCCCAATTCTTTCCTCATCCAGATTTGTCCTTCAAAAGCCAGTTTTGGAGTAACTTCCATGTTGCCTCATCAGCAGCTTCATTGAGATTCTGTTAAAAATTTCCTTCTGGACAGTGTTGTCACAGGTTAAAAGCCATCATCACATGATATGTTGGCACAGTCACTTTATCTCAGCTAGATGGTTATGATTTTGGACAGTATTTCCCACAAGATGTCTCTTGTTCCATTTCTGCACTATCCCCAAATCGTGTTCAATTTCAACTTTTTAAAAAAAAGGTTATTTTTAAATCTTAACTTCATACTGATGGCAAAGCCTGCATATTCAATGAAGGATCTTAAAATCTGGCTATACAGCCTTGTAGACCCTTTATTGCTAAGACCATTCTTGTTAAGATTCAGGAAGAGGCAGTGACTGGCCCCCTGGATCTATTTGACTTTTACAGTATGGGACAGCCTTTCCAACCAGAGAGGGGAGTTATTTTGGTAGCAGATCAGGATCTCAATTTACAGGGACCATGCTGCACTCAAATGCCTTCTCACACTGGTGAATTCCATTGTGTTTGCATAGTGCTTATTTTTAGCTGCTGTCATTGAAGTTATTACTAGAGACAACATAGGTTCAAAATGTCCCTTGCACTTAAGCAAAAATAAAGGTTTCCTGGGATTCCCTGCACTAGGAGTCCTGCACTTCATTTTTTCCAGGTATTAATGCATTCTCAAGCAGTCATCTCCAATTAGTCCTGCTGGTATCATATGCTTCTAAAAGTCACACTTTTCCTATCAAACTTCTACAGTCTCTATATCTTTGTAAATTCTGACTTCTAAAGAAAGGATATTTTTATGTGTAATCCAGTTCTCATTTAGGAGTTCATTTTATTTTAATGGTGTTCACATTTCTCAAATAAGCTTCCTAATTTTCACTCGTAATTAGTATATTATCCAAGTAACAGATCACTCTATTTAAGACTGTTATTATGCAGGCTGCTGAAATGCAGAAAGATTGGTAGCCATTGCTGAAAGCTGTTGACAAGAACAAAAATAGGGGGTAGTGAATAATATGGAGATTCAATCAAATAGAAAGCATTAAGCATTCACTGAGCAAATTGACCACCATTCAACCAATACCTTATTTATCTGCAATTAAATAAAGTGAGAATTAATCATTTTTCCATTGTGTCTGAAAATGTATTTGGAGAGCCATAGCTGCTGCACCAGCTGCTCAGCTAGCACGGTGGGAAGGTGAAATGAAATTGCTGGGCATGGCTGGAGGCAGGACTGACCTACAGATAGGGCTGTGCTCTCCCTCAGGTGTGCTGTACAGGGTTAGGCACATGCCATTCCATCCAGGCTCATCAGGAAAGCATGAATTAAACCTCTCAGTATCCCTTCTCCTCCCTGGGCATGATACTGCCACTCCCCTGTATGTCCCTGAGGAGCAGTGGCTGCCGTGACCATCAGGGGCCCCTGGCCCCTGCACTGTGACCTCCTTCACAGCTGCTGCCAGCCCTGCCAGCTCAGGGGAAAGTTTGCCCTCCAATTCCAACCCCTTCACTGTGTCTTTGCTTGTGGACACATGGTGCCCTTTTTCTCCTGTTTGTTTTTCCTCTGCAGTCTTTTCAGGATTTCAGTGCTAAGCAGCGGCTGCTTTTAGTCACAAAATGCATTAGTGGCTCTGTTCAAATCATAGTGGAAATGATTTTGTAGCAAATGACAGTCATGAGGGAGGCATAAGGAATTATTTTTGGGAAATAACTCTTGTTAGGGAGTCACTTGTGGTATCACTCAAGTGTTTTTAGTACTCAGTAGCAGGCTATGTGAGGTAAAATCTTTTTTTTGCATTGGATGCAATACTGTAAGGGACACAACAGCTACTGAATACATTAAGGCAGCTCATCTGTCCTTCTCTCACAATGTAGTAACTACTGTACATGTCAATTAATGCAATCAGTTCACAGGAAGACTGATCTCCTACACCACTGAAGTCTTTGAGGGGAACATACATAGCATGTAAGGTTACCTGCTATCTACTCCAGATAGAAGATGAAGAAAGCTTTGGAGTGGGCAGGGGAAGGGGGCTTTGGGGCAGGGGGCTGGGTGGGTAAGGAATACCATGGAGAAGCACTTCCCATTGTCAAAGAGTGCTGCTGCTGAAATACTCCAAATGCAAGCTCAGTATTGAACGTACCTCATACATTGGGATTTCCCACCCCTGCTATGTTCCTCAGACCTTAGAAGTACACACATCTGCTCCCCAGTGGTTTTAAAGGAAGGCAGAGAAAGGCTGTGGTGCTTGCATGGAGGAACTGACTTCCCAGGACACACAGAGTTTCACAACTCCCTGTAAAGGCAGAGCCAAGAGCCACCCATGTTCTGAGTGAGGGGCACAGAGTGCTGGGGTCTGAGCTCACAGCTGGGCTGAGAGATGGCACTGGGCATTTCCCCCTTGCTGGCCCAGGACCAGCCCTCAGATAACTCTCTGCTGTGGCACTCAAGCCCAGCAGGGAGAACCTTTTATCGAAGGGTACAGGTGTTTATTCGAAGATAAATGGCTTTGAGAAGCAGGACTCTCCTTTGCAGTCAGCAGACATTAAGTGCTACTCTATAAGATGCTACTTCTTTCCATGGGTTGCATTTTAAAGTAAAATGTAAAAAAACAGTTTCGTCCCGAAATGGGTACCTGCTTGGTATTCCCCAGGCGACTGTGAAGTCCTTTTCACAGGAGATATTGCTCAGAAAAGATTTATGAAATGTGGCAGGGCAACATCAAGGCCTTAGAACCATTAATTTAAAATGCCTTTCCCCTTCATCCTCCCGTGTAAATTGCTGAGCAATCACGATTTCTTCTTACCTTCTGCTCTCAGTGATACAGCTCGTGTCATGCCAGGATCACAGTTCCATGACATTAATTATACACAGCCAAGATACACTTTTTATTTTGTGCCCCAAATGGAAAATAGTGCAAAGGAGCACAGAAGACACTGGCTGTGCTTAGGGAATTTAATTTCAGCTCTGTACCTTAAAAAAAAAATAGAAGAAAAAAAGCCCTATGGTTTGAGAAATCTTTCATTTTGAAAGTATTAGGTCACTGCTACACTCAGAGCTGCTTACAGTGGAATGGCTTGAAATACAGAATAACAATATCAGCAGAAAATTTCTTGGGCCTGCTTACTTTTGTGTAAGGGAAGGTAGATGACACAGCCAAGATAACAATCTGACCCCAACCTACCACCCTCAGTGCAGTAAAACAGAACCATGTAAGTCAGATGTAACAGAGCCAGAACATCAGGTCAGTGAGTCTGCCTCTTCCCAAGGCAGGACTGTGGCATCTGGTGCATCCTGCAGAGTGTACAGCTTGCATCATCTTAACCACAAATTTACATTATCAGGTTTTACCTGTACAGCTGCAAAAATTATCACAAAACATTAGTCTTAAAATCTTATGTTGTATAGAAACATAAAAATTTGGCTCTTACAGAGCCAAATTCAGACACTCACCCAGAGCAGGATGGATGTGGCATGGAGAGCAGCTGACTATGCACACAGGCACAGGACTATGCATGCACTGTCTCACTCCTGTAGTGATCTCCTCAGCCCAGGGGCAGCACCTCCTGAGAGGGGTTCACTGGATCAGCATGGGAGAAGTTTTCAAGATCTACTGTGGTCCCTGAGACAGCTCTGCCCAGGATACAGCTTACAAGAAGGGATTGGTACTCATCCAAATGCCTTGAGGATGCTAGGAGGGGGAAAGCCCCCAGCAAAGCTGAGAAAAGCAACTTTAACATCAGATATCACAAAGCATCTACACCACATCTGCAGCCCCATGGGCTCACAGAAAGGCCAGCACCAGCACTGCTCCCACAGAGCCATCAGGAGCTGTAAAAAGGAAGCAGTAGCCTGAGATGATCCCAGATACAGGCTACAAGCAGCTCACACTGCTTGGCAGATCACCAAGCCTGGCCTGGTCGCTGATGGTGATGTTCCAGGGCTGGGGAGCAACACAGAGCTGTGTATCGCTCTGTAGCATCCTTTGCTTTGCAGGTGGTACAAATGGAGAATGAAATGTTTTTACTTCAGCAGCCATGACAATCTAGATAACACCACACCACTTTCTTCCTGAACTCCTTTTTCAGTTCTGTCAACAACTATCCCAGGCTACTCTGACAAATGAAGAGTGCTGCTGCAGACAGAACAAGACACTTTCTAGATGAGGCTTTAAAAAATAAAAAGAAATTAGGGACTTCTCAGGTTTCTAAAAATCTATTTGGAGTGTTTTGAAGAAACACTGGTGACTTCAATAATTGGTGACTTTTAATCACTTTTCATACAAATATTTTCCAATTAGTTTTTCATTATTTCTGGATCTTCTTAAGCTTTTGCCTTCCTTTAATATTGTGAGCTAAATGAAACTCTTTTGTGATTGATCTACCAAAGCAGGTTTATCATGGTGCTTTATGAATCTGACATTTCCACACACATGAAATCCCAGGCACTGAAAATGCAGTGATTTATTGGTAATCTATATTGTATAAAAGAATAACAGGGAGGAATATAATGGCATGAGAAGAAATCACACACAGCCAAGACCTGATTCATTGAAATACCAAAATTTTTTAAAACATGAAAGTAGCCCATTCTAATAGATCATCAGAACCAGTCACAGATTTCACTTTTCAGAGGATTTTTCCTACCTTGCTATTACACATGCCTTTACAGTTTTCTATTAGAAGAAAAATATCCTTTTTTTTTTTTCTTTCCAGAAAATATTGAGATAATTTTCATTAGAAATACCAGCTTGAGACTCCTAGGTGTGTCCAAAAGTCATACCCACAGACTTTTGTCGAAGATACAAAATTTTAGACAATGAGGCTGCCACTGGCGCTGGCTGTGACCAGCATCTCCCTGACCCCAAAAGAGCCCAGACAGGAGCTGAGGGAGGAACATGAGGGACATCAGCACAAGAGGAGGAGGTGAAATCCTGGGGGCCTGGGACAAACCTAGCAATGTGACCTTACCCCATCCTCAGGAGAGGCTGCAAATCCCAGGCACAATTCAGGCCTGGAGGCAGCAACTGCTATAGGGAAGGGCTACAAGTTATGGTAGAGAAATATTCAACTGCAGAGTAATCAACCTTACCTTTTAAACCTGGGCCTGTGTACTTTATTTCTCAATGTGGAGATTCAAAATTCTTCAACTTTTCAAGAGCAATCAGTTATTCTCTGCAATAACACAAGAACAACCAAATTTGATGCATAATAAGAACAACAAATGCTGCAGCAGTGTTATGCCACTTTAGCTATGTTAAGCTTTTACTGCATCCTTTATTCCTAGATTATATCTGGGGTTATTTATTGGTGTTTCATATTCTTTCTTGTTATGATGCACATGATAAAATTGTCCATGTATGGGGGAAAAAAATTAAGAGTCTGCATACTGTTTATCTCACATACAATATTAGACCCTGAGATGTGTAATGAACAGAAGGATGTCAAACCAGATAGTAAATTTCCCAGTTGCCCAACTAGCACTTGTTTTTTATGATTTTTTCTTATTTTCCAAGCTCAAAGAAGCCATGATCAGCTCCCTTGCCTTGCTGTGTATGCTTGGGCATCCCTAATGTAACAAGTCACAGACATTGAGACTGTCACTGATCACACTAGAGAGTGGCATTTAGACTGCTTTGAAGAAAAAGTACTAGCTGTTCTTCAACTTTGAGTAGGTCTATTCCTATAGAATACAAAACAGGAGCATAAAGTCATAAATCAAATAGAAGAACCACTGACTACTGAGCAACAGCTGCCTTACAAAAATCCCTAGGCTGACTCTGCTGGGGATACTGTCTTGTCCACTGCATCCTGAAAATTTCAGAAAGAAAGATCAACTAACAACTTTAGAGAGCTCACAGGAAAGAATAATGGAGAGCAGAACCAGCAACTACAAGGATTTTGTGATATTTTGAGAAGTCAGAATAAATGAATAGATTTGAGTGCAAAAGTAATAACCACAGTAATTTGTCATCTGCTCTCTTCACTTAACTGAAGGCATAACCTTGTGATCACAGAGAACCTGTGCAGTTCCTACCTACAGTCCAGCACCTGGAATTACATTTCTTTGCATTGCGACCATATTTTCAGTTAAACATTTAGCATTTCTCTGAGGAACCAGGACTTATCTTGCTTCTTTAAAAGTGCTAAAAATACTTATTTAAAGTTGAATTTTGAATACTTATTTAAAGCCACAGCTTCCAGGTACTGGCTTACTTTGTGCAGCTTGTAAGATTAAAAAGCATACCATTTTCCACTGAAAAGGTTAATCTACCTGTGTTCTTATGCTTGTGTGGCAGAAAAGGAGTTATATCTTCAGATCAGGATAGTAGTGCTATTTAAAAAATATAGGTAGCATAGAAAACCAGAAAAGTATATTCAGAGCATTTGTGCAAAATTCCCTTCATGAAGAGTTGGTAACATAGCACAAATGTTTTTCATGGACTGAGCATGGTACTATAATGAAAATAAATTTTTTGCATATATTCTCTAAGAGATTTAAAAAACAGACAATTTTTCTCCTGAAAATGCAGAACAAAAAAAGGCACTCTTAACTGTGGTAGGACTTGTGGAAATTATCTCCACTCATTATTCTAAGATAAAACACAGATTTATTGTCATTAAAGAGCATATTCTCATGAATAAACCTATTGCAATGCTATTAACTCACAGATTTCTTTAATGCAAATACGTGAAATGTTGATTAATGCATAATGCTGACAATTTTTGCTTTTGTGTCAAGGTTCAGTATCAAATACAAACTTCAAAAAAGAAACATGCAAATCACAGCCATTAGTGCATTAATCTTTTGCAGCCAGGTTTGGCAAAAAAATAAATCTCATTAATGTGTTGAGGTAATAGGGAGACATGTTATACAAGGCTTTTTTGCTGTTTCCAAAACATAATAGTTACTGAAAAAAGTGAGAAAATAGCCACAAGTGCATGACACCTATTGCCATCTAAAAATGTTCTATAGAGACTCACTGATTCTTTTTTTGTACATCTGTTGGGTTCTTTGTTGTGTTATTTATCTCTTGAAAAATCTAACTTATTGTATTAGATTTTTAACTTCCTCAGTGATTAAAGGCAAGGTTGTGAATGCTAATTGTCTTTGCCATGTCTAAGTAAAGCAAATGCCTAAATCTGCTGTCTTTTTCATGAAACATGTCCCTGTTGTCAAAATCAGCCCTGGGGCCGTGGTGGCAGCTCACACCATAGGGGACAGCAGATGAAGGCTGTGCGTGTCCCCACAGCCAGTGGGGCTGAGGGCAGGTGGCACTTGGCTGCTTTGGTGGCTGGGGCCCCCAGGGCCAGCACCCCACTCAGAAAGGCATGCCAGGTTTCTTCTGCCACTGCCTGTGAGTGAGAAAAGAGCAATATTCCCTGTGCCTGGCTGCAAGAACACCTGCGTGTTTTAGCAAGTTCTATCTTGTCAATATTGCAAAGTCAGATGCAGCTCCTCATTTCTGAGATTCCTTACAGGTCTAGGATAGGAGTAACTTCAGCTGCAAGTCAGGGAAATCTACAAGGAAAACACAACTTCAAGGCAGTGTTTTTTTCTTTGATCTTGCACATCCTCTCCTCAGACTCCGGGTAAAACAATTGAATTTGCTTTTATCCTGCAGTGAGTTTGGGAGCTCTCCCAGGTTCATGCACAGAGGGGGTTGCTCACTAGTACACACCAATAGCATCTGGCTGTGCACCATGTCACCAAAGGCCACCTGGCTAAGGGTTAGCAGCAGCACAGCACACTACGGTGACAAAAAGCTCCCTCCCAAACAGCTGCCAAGTGAGGGAGACAAACTGTCTGTGTCTGTCATTGCAGCCTCCTCCTGCAACATCGATTTGTATTCACTTCTCTGATGCACTTAGGTTGTAATTAAACCTGCATCTCTAAATGGGTACATTTAACTACAGGCTCTGATGTTTTTGGACTTAATAAGCTGAAACAATTTCCACAGCATATGCACTATACAGGTGACCATAGTCCTCAAAACTCAAGGAAAAAACAACAAGTAAGCCCCTCTTTTAGGTATATCTGCTTCTTTTCCTGCTTCGTCTGAAACTAGAGGCCTGGTTTCATGCCACGTTTGGCAGCATGAAGGGAGTGCTACAGGACAGGCCACAAAATACTGCCAACCTCATCATGAGTGAGACAGAGCAGCTGTTAGTAGTTAAAAGAAAATAAAGTGCCTACCTGCTTACTCTGTACTAGGAGCTCATTAACCACTGGCTGTTGCACTGGATGAGTTTGATCTCTTAATTTTAGCATGTAAAATTTATGATGGACATGATTACATAAGACACGGGAGATACCCATGACTGATGCTCTACTTCAGACTTCTGGTTGGAAGAGAGCAAGTTTTTAATGAGAGGATTTTCCTGCTAAGAAGAGTAGCTTCATGCTCCAAAAAGAAACCAGAAGTTTAAAGCTTCAGGTTTGGTTTTGGTTTTTTGTGTTTTCTTGGTGTTTTTTTTTTTAATGAACTTAGCTGTGACAATGCACCTATATGGCCTAAACAAATTAATTCCATGAACTCACTTTTCTTTCTAACAATCTAAATCACCTGTCCTTCCTGTGTGTCTGAGACAAAGCCATGTACTCAGAGCTTCTAGATTACACAAAAAATATCTTTGAGAGCACAGAGGACAATCCCCAGATTTCTCATTTGCTGTTTTTCCAAATTGCCCATTATACCAAAGTGCAATGTACCCAGCAGCAGCCACACTGCTGCAGAGACAGATCCCTCTCAATCTCTCTCAGCTCCTATGACAGTAGCTCTGATTTGGAAGAGCCCCTGCTGACATGATCAGTTACACACAGTATATTTATTTTTCTGAGGGAGTTTGCAGCAGCTCAAGTCCAGTTATTCTACATCATTCTTAGAGTACTGGATCAGCAGTGCTCTCTGTAGGGAAAAGCACTGGGAGAAGACTATGAGTGAAGTTATTGCAGAGAGCTAGCCAGAAAGACTGTGACCTCCTGCTACAAAAATCGAATCTGGGGCAGCACATCCATCCTGACCCCAGCCATATATTTTCAGGTGTGCTGTATCCTGAGAGAGAGCAAAGAGAGACAAGCAGGAAAATACCCACCAATGCCTTCCACCTGTGAGATTGCCACACTTGGCAGCTCCTGTTATTCCTTCACAACCACCTCTTCTCATTGCAGCTGCAAAGCCCCTTGAACCACAACCTGGGGGATAGCCAGGCTGTTGAAGGAAAATCCCTCTGTGCAAGCAATGAATTATATCTCACATAAAAAGTAGTTTTAATGTGGTTTCATCTGACTTTTTTAGGTTCTGGTTCAGATAGGTATTAAGATCTAACAAATTGTCATCATTTGCATTAATTGGCATTTATATTACAGTTAAATGCAGATGGCAACTGCCTGCAGGCTGGTTTCCTTAGCTACATTTGCCATTCCACTATGACTTTGTAAATCGTGGCTTTCAATCAGTTTGGAGAAACAAAGCATTGAGGAAGTGTCTTCTGAAGATGATGTACTTACTCTCCTAAAAGAGTTGATTTTTACAAGGACAAAATAAGCATAATTTTTAAAGAATCCGGCATCATTTCACCCAAGAAGAGTCAGAGAGAGGGTTCTGTACTCAGCAAAAGCAAAATTTGTAAAGTGAATAAGCTGTATGTACTGGTGCAGATTCTGTTGACAATTTTCCACACAGAACACATTCCATTACCCCAGCTGGCACAAAACTGGGAGCAGCAGAATTCCCCAAGTGAGCAGCATAAGGGAAACTGGGTAACCCTGGGTGAGCCTGAAATCTGAATCTAGAGCAATGCTCCAGACCCCATGGGAAATTGTGGGCTTGCTGAAAGAACAAAATATGAAATTCAGAAGCCTGGAGTGGGCAGAAAGGCAGAAGAGATGATCAAAATAACAGCTCCCTCTTTGTCTTGTCACAGAGGGAGTCTGGGCAGTCCTGTGCTGCATCTGCACTGAAGAGCAGCAACTGACACACATTCCCACTCCACACATCCCCAGCTTTTCACCCTTTATCTGCTTCAAATATGTGACAATATTAAATATTTTCAGCCAGATGAAAGTTTACCTTTACCAGTAGAACATATGTTATATGCTCACCAATTTAATTTACTAGATACCTAAGGAAGAAATATAGTCATCCACAGCATCTAAAAGCAGATGAGTTATTCATCATACTGCTAGGTGAAAGATGTTGATGTCCTCCTTATCTCTTTATTACCTGTGCAAAAGTTCCTGATAAATTAGTTGTGGTACAATGGCAGAACATAAATATTTCAGCTAGGAATTTTTAAACTGCAAAAAAACTGTCTGCAAATTCCCCCACATGTGGGAGCTACTCCCTAAAAAATTGTTGTTAAATCTCAGCACATGGATAGTACAGGTCAAATAGCTAGTTGGATGTAAATATTCCCAAGAGCCAGAACATTGCTGGTGACCACCAAATGCTCTTAATGCTTTTATCTTAATCCTTTGCTACTCATAGGGGTGCTGCCTCTGTGATCCTCCCCTTCCTCAGTGATTTATTACCCTGAAATCTTCTGTCAGGTTTGATTCAAAGTCTGCAGTCTNTCTTTTTAAGAAAGTAAGACATGATCATTGACTAAATTCAGACTGTGCTCTTCCGATCTTTGTTTCTTGAATTCTTCTTTTTAAGAAAGTAAGACATGATCATTGACTAAATTCAGACTGTGCTCTTCCGATCTTTGTTTCTTGAATTCTTCTTTTTAAGAAAGTAAGACATGATCATTGACTAAATTCAGACTGTGCTCTTCCGATCTTTGTTTCTTGAATTCTTCTTTTTAAGAAAGTAAGACATGATCATTGACTAAATTCAGACTGTGCTCTTCCGATCTTTGTTTCTTGAATTCTTCTTTTTAAGAAAGTAAGACATGATCATTGACTAAATTCAGACTGTGCTCTTCCGATCTTTGTTTCTTGAATTCTTCTTTTTAAGAAAGTAAGACATGATCATTGACTAAATTCAGACTGTGCTCTTCCGATCTTTGTTTCTTGAATTCTTCTTTTTAAGAAAGTAAGACATGATCATTGACTAAATTCAGACTGTGCTCTTCCGATCTTTGTTTCTTGAATTCTTCTTTTTAAGAAAGTAAGACATGATCATTGACTAAATTCAGACTGTGCTCTTCCGATCTTTGTTTCTTGAATTCTTCTTTTTAAGAAAGTAAGACATGATCATTGACTAAATTCAGACTGTGCTCTTCCGATCTTTGTTTCTTGAATTCTTCTTTTTAAGAAAGTAAGACATGATCATTGACTAAATTCAGACTGTGCTCTTCCGATCTTTGTTTCTTGAATTCTTCTTTTTAAGAAAGTAAGACATGATCATTGACTAAATTCAGACTGTGCTCTTCCGATCTTTGTTTCTTGAATTCTTCTTTTTAAGAAAGTAAGACATGATCATTGACTAAATTCAGACTGTGCTCTTCCGATCTTTGTTTCTTGAATTCTTCTTTTTAAGAAAGTAAGACATGATCATTGACTAAATTCAGACTGTGCTCTTCCGATCTTTGTTTCTTGAATTCTTCTTTTTAAGAAAGTAAGACATGATCATTGACTAAATTCAGACTGTGCTCTTCCGATCTTTGTTTCTTGAATTCTTCTTTTTAAGAAAGTAAGACATGATCATTGACTAAATTCAGACTGTGCTCTTCCGATCTTTGTTTCTTGAATTCTTCTTTTTAAGAAAGTAAGACATGATCATTGACTAAATTCAGACTGTGCTCTTCCGATCTTTGTTTCTTGAATTCTTCTTTTTAAGAAAGTAAGACATGATCATTGACTAAATTCAGACTGTGCTCTTCCGATCTTTGTTTCTTGAATTCTTCTTTTTAAGAAAGTAAGACATGATCATTGACTAAATTCAGACTGTGCTCTTCCGATCTTTGTTTCTTGAATTCTTCTTTTTAAGAAAGTAAGACATGATCATTGACTAAATTCAGACTGTGCTCTTCCGATCTTTGTTTCTTGAATTCTTCTTTTTAAGAAAGTAAGACGTGATCATTGACTAAATTCAGGTAAATAAAATAATTATTTGCTCATTCTTTGCAGAAAAGGTCTGACTGATCTTCTGAGAGGCACAATTCACCATCTGAATTTTCTGCCCAGGATTATATTGCCAATAGGTCCCTTTAGCAGGAGACATAGTTTTAGTTTGTTTTCCCCCAAGCTGTTTAAAATTATAAACATATGGTGAAAACATATAACAATATTATGTCAACCCAAAATGGAATGTGAGTTTGTTACAGAATCTTCTCTAAAATAATCTAAACAATCTCTGTGACTTCAGTCTGACTTAATTAGCTTTTGGACTTGCCTTTCCCTTTTATAAATGAGATCTAGTGAATAAAGAGGTAATATTTGCCAAGTTCCCCATACAGACACT
>WBNQ01062876.1:140-36043 GCA_013401375.1 Spizella passerina | reverse complement strand
TCCATCCCACCCTCCCCAGTCTGAACCTTACTGAAAAGGGAATTAAACCAGCATTTTAAATCCCTGGAAGATACAGCAGCACTCTACATTCAATCCCTGTAGCACTTCACATTCAAGTCACCAGTCAGGAAGATGCATTCCTTTAATGCCCATGATTAGGGCTCTTCTCCAGTTAGCAGGAAAAGAATCACAACTTTTCTTCAAAGTGGCCTAATAATTTCCATGGACTTGACAGTAAACACTGATGAAAAACTCAAGCTAACTTTTCAGGGAGTCTCACTGTGACTGTTCACATGTATTTGTGTGCCTTTTTCACAAGGTGAGGAACAAGCTCCCCCTTTCCATCCCTGAGATAAAAGCAATCAGCTTCAGAGCCACCATCACCATCCAGCCCCAGCAGCCCACTCCCTGAGAAGCTCCTTGGCTTCTTGGGAGGGCTTTTTGCTTTCTCAACTCAGTGCCAGGAGGAGAACAAGAGGATGATGATCTCTGCATCTACAAAGTTGTTGGGAACAACAGCAGCATCTCTTTCTCTCAAGAAACTTGTCACCATTTTAGGATACTCTGCCCCATCTGGCAGGGGCAGAGGGAAGAGGTTGTTCTGTGCTCTGAGATGGGCCCGAGAAAAAGAGAAAACACCAGGGGAGAGAAAACAGAAAAGCTCTGCAAATGAGGAGTTAGCACAAACAAAGTGTATCAGCCCAGGCAAGAAGCTGAAGCATGACTGCACTAAACAAATCACAGTGGAATCAGCAACTGGCAAAGTAATTGGCGTTATTACAGCTGATGGAAAATTTCTGATGCCGCCCGTGTTCGCTTTTGAAACACAGCTCAGACATTTAATTGGCTCAGTTCACATCTAGATGATTGCTCTTTTTGTCCTTCTGGAGTGTATCAAGCCTGTAGCTGCAGACAGAAACTTTTGGATGTGCCTGCCTGGCTCTGTCCATCAGCTGTGAGATGGGGAATGAAGTTTTGCTCAAACCAAGCAAGACAAGGGGAATATGGGGAAAAATGGGACTCACCTAAATAATTTCAATCTTTCTGTTACTCCAGTTCTTTTTAAGTTCATCACTGGCACTGCCAAGTAGTCCTGTATTTGTAGCACCTGAGATACTGTGAGTTAAAAGCAGGGGGAAAAACTGTGTGTGTTGATGTCAGCAAAGGGTGGGATTGGTGCTTTAGTTGCATAATAGGTAAAGTTGTTCTCTCTGTCACATAGAAATGCTCCTGTGACCTCCCTCTGGCCTATTAATCACACCATTTCATGGAATCTCATGATGGATTTTGTTGGACGAGACCTTCAAGACCATCTCATTTCTACCCTTCTGCCATGGGCAGGGGCACCTTCCACTAGATCAGGCTGGTCAGAGCACAATCCACCCTGGCCTTGAAGAGTGCCAGGGATGGCAGGAAAATGCCAATAATGGCTGAGTGTCTGTGCTCAGAAAGCTCTTTTCCCTCAACTTGCTGGACTCTCTTGACAAACTGTCCTCATGCTATGAAACACTGTCCAGAAAACCAAATCTTCCCTGCAGGTCAGCCTTGCATGGACAGGGAAATTTCAGCCAGAGGCATCCCAGTTTTTCCCAGTGTTTTATAAAAACCTCACAAAATCATGAACCTGTAGGCAGCAGCCAGGATCTCAAGGTATATGAAATTGGGGAGTGGTGCTTTTTTTAAATGTTCATGAGAAAAAGCAGCTTGACTTGGTGCTGAGTCACAGATTCCTCCACTCCCTAGGCCTAATCTTGGCCAATGGATCTGCCCATTAGAGGACAACCAAGTCTAGGAATAACTTGGCGAGAAAAATGTGTCTGTAGTGTGGACAGGGCTGTGGAGGAAGGATGTCATTGCCCACTTCCTTCCTTTTCTCTTGGGGTGTGTTGAGAGCTGCACGACCACAGGCTGCCTTTGTGGAGAGTGCCATGGGGGCAATGGCTCTGCAGCCCTGTGGGAGGATGGCTCCTCAGTTCCTCACTTACCAGGGAATCATTTCTGAGTTCTCCCTGGAAGCAGAGGGAATATTTCTGAACTCACTTGATTGATTCACCAAGTATATAACACATTTAGCTCTTTTCCAAGGAGGAGAGAGACCAGAGAGGCTCNTTAGAAACATCCAACATGGGCCAATCACAGACCCACGTGTTGCATTCCACAGCAGCAGATAATCAATGTTTACATTTTGTTCCTGAGGCCTCTCAGCTTCTCAGGAGGAAAAATCCTAAGGGAAGGATTTTTCATAAAAGATGTCTCCGACACCTTTGTCACATCTCCTCTCATTGTAAATCAAAAGCAATGCCAAAGGGAGAGGACTTTTGGAAGCATGGTTCCCAGAGATTTTGGGAGCTTCTTGACACCACTTTTCCTGTTTTTCTTGAAAAGAAAAGAACCCTTACTTCAGAATGATGTGGCATGTGATATCAAAGAACAAGCCACAGGATTTGAATGGACACAATGGCTCTTCAACAGCAAATGTGGTGGTACCAAGGTGTGGCTCCTCAAAGCCTGCAGTAAGACCTTCTGTAATACAGCAAACCAATTTGGGAATGTCATGGGTTCCCAACTCAAAGCCCAGAAGGATGGCTTTAGGATTCAATCCCTGCCCCAGGACTTTCAGGATGCCCCCAGAAGCACAGAGTTGAAGAATTGGACAATTTTAAGCAAGGTGCTTAATTGTGCTTCTCCCCCGGCCAAAAACTTGGCTAATTATGTGACCTACTGCCACAGTTAGATTGGAGGGACTTCCAGTTTTGCCCCATAACTTTGGGCCTCCCAAGTGACTGCTGCTGTTGCTGCTGACAGACACCAGCACAGGAGCTGGTGAGTCCTACAGAGAGAGCCTCAGCAGAAGAATGAACCCAAACTGCCCTAGAAGCAAATTTGAGACCAGAAGAAAACAAACAGGAAGCACAGAGGAGGTCAGCTGTTTGCTTCTCTATGCCAAACAGGACTTAGAGAAAATCCCAATAGAAAGGGCTGACTGACAATGGCCAGTGACAAAAATAGAAGGAGAACACAGGCAGCCTCACATTATTTGCTTTATCTACCAAGTGGAATATTTTCCCCTCCAGTTGCTGCTTCAGAATTCCTGACTCTGAAAAAGAGTCTGGAGATGAGAAATCCAGCACCACAGGAAGCCAAAGGAGAGATGTCCTTTGTCTTCATCAAAGTTTGGTGCAAGCCTTTGGTTCACATCCTGTGTGACACTGTCTGCTCATGGGTAAATCTTCCAGTGGCAGATGCAATGTACTCCTGGGATTTAGAAAATCAAGGTCTGTTCTGCTCTGTGGCCACAACTGAATCACCTCACTCAGGTTTTTTTCCCTGTTTTCTGAAACAGAAGTAGTTATGCCCTGCTTACTGAGACACTGAAATTTATGTGTGAAAAGCACGGCTTCAAAACTAAGTATTGTCACTTAAAGCAAAATGAAGGTGTACAAAAAAAAAAAAAAAAAAACAACAGAAAACAAGGTAATGTGTGTGCCATTAAAATCCTGACACCAGATGCCAGAAGTGGGTTGAATTTGCTGAGGTATTCCTGCTGTTCCTTTTCAGCAGGCATGGGGAAATACTGCTTTGCAGATAAACATTGTAATGTGGTGAATGTCCAGAATTTAATGAAGTCCATTATAACAGATGAAAATGAAGCTTTCATTAGTTTATGAATGCCTTATTCATTTCAGTTTTGGGTTTGGTTTTTTGTTTTTTTTTTTAAATCGAGAAAGAATGTTTTCCCTAAGCAAGTGCCAAGTAAGAGAGTAAACATCTCCTGCTCTTACACCTTCATCTCCTCCTCAGGGCTGTCACTCCTGCAAGGAAAAGGCTCTCATCACACCAGCCTTGCCCACAGCCCTGCTGCAAACCTCTCCCAAGCCCAGCAACAGCTGGCCACAGCTGGCTGTGCCAATGGGCCCTGAAGAGTCTTTTCCACTCCTGCCTGCCTCTGCAGGGTTTTTAACTCCCATCTTCACCTTCTATTGTCACACATGCTTGGGGACAAGAGCAATAATATATTTGCTTTATGGTGCTCTGGCCATGACAGGGATTTTATGGAGTGCCACAATATAATCTTCATAACTGTTACTGCCATGGTGCTGATTAAAAGGGTCACACTGGCACAGGGGAATCTATAATGTCTTTATTTGTTCACAGGAAGGATACACCAGGAGTTCAAGTTTCTCTCTTCAGCTTTGGACTCTTGGTGCTTTGATCCTGATCACCTTTGAGAATAAAAGGGGAATTTAGCTCTTAAATGTGGTTTTGTCACTGGTGTCTCAGTTAACACTGTCCATAAAAGGAGCATTTTCTTTGTTACACAGGACAAGGCTGAGACCACAGACTTGAAATAGGAGTAGAATGATAAAAACTGTATCTTTTTAGCTAAAAAGGGACAATCATTAACCATGTAAATAAATGAGTGACTATCAAGTTCTAGTAACACAGTCCATTCTGCTGCTCATTCATGAAGAGGAGCAAAGAAAAAATGTTTCAAGGCTTCAGAAAGATTTTTTTAACTTTTTTTGGTTGGATAATTACACATCCTGGTATATCAGCACTACAGACACCTGCTGACAGTATGATTGCAAAACAGGACATTCTTGAGGCTGCAAGAAAACAGGCACAAAAAAGAGAATCCTGTTATCAAGAAAAATATCTTAAGACTGTGGGTCTGAGTGTGTGTTTTTTTCTCTGACTTCTAAAAGCATCACATCCTCAAATTCAAACAAGCAGATGGCTGCCAGAAACACTCTGAAACCAGCAAGTTGCTTGCCTTGGACACATTATTTTGGTATCTTGCCCCCTTGACTCTCTCATGGGTTTTTTATTTAATTTGGGGTTGATCCAAGGCAACCAGAGAGGATTTTAAAGTCACCGATGACCTCTGAACTTCAGTGATGGCATTTTGGGCCATTTTATCTTAAAGAAGAGATAAGGGAAGAAATGGCCATGCACTCACCATCCAGTGGGAGCAAAAAATATAATAACATAACTTGTGGTTTCAGTCACAGCTGAAGCAAGCTGCTGAGGCTGTACAGAGAAGAAGGGATTGTGGTAGAGGCAGAAATGTTTTGAAAGCTTGCAATCATGGCATTAACTCTTCTTGCTGGCACTACAGAGCTACAGCTGATGACAACTTCCACCCTGCCTACATGTTCTTCCAGGGAAGCAACCCTAAATCATACCTGCTCCTGGCTGAGTGTCTGAATTTCTGTTTCTTGCCTCAGAAAGAGTGCAGAAATGTAATCTTTGATATGAAGTCGGGTCTCAGGAATTGCCAGTAGATAGAGAGCCTTGCATTCATTTTCCCTGCAACTCTGACTGCTCCTCAATCCTGACCTTGATTGTTCCCAGTAAGAGATAATACAAATCTCATTCCTCATGTAGACTTCCCAAGATGTTGTCTTGAGCTTCATCTCACAGGTGCTAAATGGCTTTTCATGCAGGAGATAAGCTGAAGCTCTCTGATGAAGGATAAGGCTGAAAAATTTGTTCCTTGTGGGCCTGGGGATGATGTGGGTAAAGGTGACCCAGGAGGGAGAGCTGAGCTGGTAACACAGCGGGTCAGGATGACACTGAGTCATGATCAGGCCACCATCTCAAGGAGAGGAGCAAGGCATTGCAGAGGGTACAATTTCTTCTGATGCCCTCTTCTTGAGTTGTGTGAAAGGAAAGTTTTCTTTTTTCCTCCCTTACAAAGTCAGGGCTTCTCATGGACTCCTTCCAGCCATCTGTGGCTCCTACTTCTACACTTCCACCAAAGTCCTGCACCTTTACCCAGCCATGGCGACATGGTGTGACCATTCCCTCTCAAATTTCCTACTTCACCCACTTATCCTGACCAAGATTATGCTTTGCTCATATCCGGGTTTCTTATTTCCCATCATTCTTATTGAAGGACAGGCCCTTATTAACAAATGGGAGCATCATCTAATGCAGCTGCTGCTCAAACATGAGGGACCAGAACTACAGCATTCCTTTATGGAGACATCAGTGACAACTAATTCTGGCGCCACATAGATAAAATACTGATTTAATTTATCTGGATCTACTAAAATCTGAAAAGAGCTTATAAGAAATCATGCTTATACCTCAGTTAATGAAATTCTGGGCTGCTTCTGGGAAGGCTGACAATTGTAAAACCGGTCTGCCAAACTTTCATTCACAGTTTCATTGCAAAGTCATTACAGATATGACAAAACCCGCCAAACTCACAGAGGTTTGTGTGAACACACATGTGAGAATGGGGAGCACCACTTTTTCTCTCTCCCAAGGCAACCTGGCAGCTCGGAGGGGACAGGAGAACAGGGAACAGATGCTCCTGGTGCTGCCAGAAATACTCAATGTTGCAGGAACCATTTTTTCTCCACCTGAGAACCTGAATCTGGAATCACCTCTGCAAGAAAACCATAGGAGCTTTCGCTACTGATGTTGCTCCCAGTGCATGGAGAGGGTTCAGGACAGCCATCCATGGACATCTCACCCTTCCTGAAGCACCACAGAATGGTCTGAGTGGAAAGGGACATAAAGATCATTTATTCCAGCCCCCTGACACAGGCAGGGACATCTCCCACTAGACCAGGGTGCTCCAAGCCTTGTCCAACCTGGGAGAACTTCCAGGAGTGGCCACAGCTTCTCTGGGCACCCTGTGCCGGGGCCTCACCACCCTCAAAGCCAAGAATTACTTCCCAATATCCCAAAACCTGTCCCTGCCCTCTGGCAGTGGGAGGCATTCCCTGTGTAGTGTCCCTCCCTGCATTGTCCAAAGTCCCTCTCCACCACTCATGGAGCCCCTTTAGGCACTATAAAGGGTTCTAAGATCCAGGACATTGATTTTTTTTGGCCAGCCAGGCTGTCTGCTGCACCCTTAGAGATGGACACTAGCATTGGTCCAGGTTGTTTTCACCAGTGCTCTTTGCATCTGGTTTGCTGCACTGAGAAACCACAGAAGGCTGAAATAAATATATATGCACCCTGTCTGCTGGTCACCTGCGCCCTGATCCCCCTGTGTTTATATTTGTGTTTGTTATGACACAGGGAATGAGGATGAGCATCAAACATTATTCCCTGGGGAATAGCGATTTTCAAGCAGTTACTCTGCAGGTAGAACGCAGGGTGCTGGCAAGTGATGCCTGAAAAATTTGATGCCTTGATTTCTGTTGTGTGGATCAATATTAATAGCAATATTATATTTCCAGAGCTGGCAGAACTATTGATTATTTGGCATGTAGCAGTTCATTTATACTTGAGAGCAAACTGGAACACTGAAACAACAAATGTGCAGCTGTTAACAAGCAACACAGGACATTGAGTTTCAGTGACATAACTGGGATATCACTTCCTTTGTCTAAAATGGAACATCTTTAACATGTCAAAAGTATAATTTACTTATCTGACTTACTGCCATACCTGGGGAAAATACCTTTTGCCCCTGAAACCTGCATATTAAGGTCACGTTTCCAAATATGTGCCAAATGCAATCAATAATTTCATCCCCACTGTGACCAAACACTTGAGGTATTCTTGAAGGGAAAATGTTTTGTTTTATATATTTAAAAAAGTATTAAATTAGATCACCTTGTGCATGAGAAGATTTCAATGAAAGAAAAGATAATGAATCATTATACTGTGGTTGCAGGAGCTGAGCCAGAGTTATTCCTTTTCAATGAGGTTTTTAACTCAGTGAAAAAAAAAGATACCTGTATCTATGTATATGTGTAAAAATGTTTTGATAGAGTGAACTCAAAATAAGACTTTCTATATCAAACAAAGGGTTTACCTACATTTGAAAGACATAATTATGTATCCTTCCATGAGCTTCTTTATTATGTATAAGTCTATAATTGTCTCCTAGGGACACATTTAACTATCAAACTGTAGAAAGTAAATTATACAGAACACCTATCTTATGGCTGAAACTTAGTGAAAAAGGGACCTCCTCATGGTAAGGGAGAAAAAAATTAAAAATAATGGGTGACATTCCTTGTTGCAAGAAAGAGCATCTCAATAACTTAATAATCTTTTTACCTCAATAACTTAATATTTTTACATGTACTTGAAGAGGCTGGGGAGGTGACTAGTAAATATGCAGGAAATGTACTATACATTGCCTTTTGAGGGATACTATAGCCTTTCCTTTGCCATCAGCATGTTAAACCCTGCAGGGTTAGCTGCCTTAGCAACTGTCCACAATTTGGGCAGGTCAGGATCAAGGGAGGCTGAATCAGCTTCTGCTGGTGGGTCCCCTCTCCCACTGCTGACAAATGGAGTTTAGAGTGAAGGAGTCCAGTTTCTCAGCTGGGCCTGACCCTCTCCTGAGCCAGTAGCAATTAAATGTGCCCAGAAATATCCCCAGGCGTGGAGGGCAACTGGCACAGAGGGGTTTGTACCTCTGCTCACAGCCCTGTCTTAACTTTCCTAGCCCAGCAGCTAAATGCAAACAGCTCACAGGGATGAACCCTGATCCATGCTTAAGGATGATTTAGGAGCTTGCTAGTTGGACCAAAAGTGTGCTGAGAACTGGTTTAGTACTTTGAGTATACCCAGTGACATCCCTGTGAATGCCCCCAGATACTGTTTAACTTGCTTAAGTTATTGTTATGACATATTTCTTTTCCAGATCAAGATTACTTCTTTCCAGCCAGAAAAAGGGAATTGTATGGCTGTAAATTTGGTTATGACAATAATCCTTCTGCTGGTTCATGAAATCACTCAATAGGACACGTGTTTACTGCTGTCTGCAATCTAAGAATCCTTGCAAAGAACCAGATGTGGTGTGTTTAAAGTGAAAAAATTGTCATGAGTGGACAGATGAACTTCATAAACAAATCACTGTCCTCCTTATCCCACTGCACGTCGCTGAAATCTGCCTTATACTGCCTTTTCAAAGTTTGTTACTTTAAATTTCGTACCCCTAGGAAAGCATCCCAGCCCAAGTACTTGCCATGTGCTGCTGTAACTATTGGTGTGCTGGTTTTGTCTGGGGCAGGGTTCATTTTCTTCCCAGAGGCTGTTACAGGGCTGTGTTTTGGGTTTGTGCTGAGCACAGGGTGGATGACACAGAGCTGTTTTTGTCATTGCTGAGCAGGGCCTGCACAGACCCAAGGCCTTTGCTGCTTTTTGCACTGCCAGGCTGGGGAGGGGATGGGGGTGATCGAAAGTTTAGGAGGAGACACAGCCAGGACAGGTGACCCCAAGTGACCAAAGGGATGTTCCAGACGGTGTGACATCATGCTCAGAGTGTAAAGGGAGGGAAGGAGGAGCAAGGGGGAATGTTTGGAGTAATGGTGATTGTTTTCCCAAGCCATTGTTACATGTGGCAGGTTCTGGCTCTCTGGAGGTGATTGAACTCCCACCTGCCCATGGCAAGCAGGGAATTAATTCCCTTTTTTGTTCTGCTGGTGTGCAAGGTTTTTATTTTCCCTATTAAATTGTCTTTATCTCAACCCATGAGTTTCCCAGCTTTTACCCTTCCAGCTCTCTCCCTGATCCTGCTGGTGAATCTGAGTTGAATGAGGGACTACGAGGGGCCTGCTGGGGTTAAACCATGAAAACTGGGATACTGTTAGATGTCCCACAGCAACTTTCTATGCTGACCTGCAAAAGGGAGAGAAATTCTGTTTTCATGGATTTCTCTGAGCTACAAGAAGATGAATGCAAGCTCTTTTACTTTGAGGAGAATTGATTTTATCAAGGCAAGGCCATCTGGCAGAAGGCAGAGCAGGATTAATGCAATCCCAAACCAAAAGGGAAGGTCTTGGTACTATGTCACCCAAATATTGGCACCCTCCTGCACCCCACAGGGACTCAAGGCAGAGCAGGGAGGCAGAGGAAATTGTTCATGCCTACATTCTCTCCACCACACACACCACAAAGCTTTCCCAGTGACAAAGTTTCAAAGCTGCCATCAGAAACCCTTATAACAACTGTTCAGAAGAACACATCCCTTTGAATGGTTTAGCTCATGATGCTTCTAACAATCACCTGTGCAGCAAACTACTTAATCTCTGCAGACAGAGCCTGGGAGGGAGCTCCTTATCCTGTGGGCTGGCTGTACCTCAGCAGTGGCGCTTCCTCTGTGGGCAGAACCAAGGCTGCCACCCACCTTTTGCAGTTTTGCCTGTTTTTCCCAAGGAAAAGAAGGTGCAGACCTGTGCCAGGAGTTGGTGTCAAATCCCAGCTCCCCTTTGGACACCTCTGTGGCCCTGGAAGAAGCAGCTAAAAAGCACCATGTAGGCTCACAGCCTGGGTGTTTCACAGTCGCTTCCTGACTGGGGAAGCAGTAATGCCAGGAGGATGGCAGATTCCTTCATGCCAGCAGAATCTAATGCCTTGTGATCCTGTCATCCCATGCAAAAGGCAGGAGGAGTGGGAAGCCCAGCAGGCACCTGATTGAAGAGGCTGGGGGAGATGAGATGAGATGAGATGAGATGAGATGAGATGAGATGAGATGAGATGAGATGAGATGAGATGAGATGAGAGGAGACAGTGTCCTGCTGTGAGCTTCTCCCACCTCCATAACCTCCTTATTTTCAAAGAGTTTCCACTCCTCTGTGGCAGCTATTGTTTCCCACGCCTGGTGCATCATCATCCCTGCTACACTGATGGTTTGGGATTCTCACACGGCCAGCCCTTCCTCCTCCTGACACTGAAATGAGCATCTTGTTTGGCTTCAGGAGGAAAAAAATGTGTGTAACTAATTGTGCTAGCAATGTACAGGATGATGCTGCATAGCCCATAACCAGCATGGGCTGCCTGGGCACGGCCCAGAGGCATTCCATACCCACCTGTCTGCCCCTTTTCCTTCCAAAAGTGACCACAGCACCTGGGTCAAGCTTTGGCACTACTGCTATTGATGTGCTGAGTCGGCAGTGAAAAGGGGATTTTTTTATGTTTGATTTTTAAGGAGGCTGCAGATTCCTCTTGGCCATTAAGATGAAAAGGGGGCTAATTCAAAGCTGGAGCTGAGTTTGAGGAGTGATTCTGCACAAGCAGGTAAGAGAAAGTAAAATTCATTCTTTGCTCTGGTTGGCCCTCTAAAATGAGAAATACTGTCAGGGCTGTGCATTTTTTGAAACCTGAATTATTTCTTTTTTCCTTGGGAGGGTTGAAATACATTCAAGCACCACTGTTATTATCTCTAAAATGACAGAGACATTTTCGTGTGAGTTTCCCTTCACAGTCTGATATCCATATTCACCATGTGCATTCCTTTGATTCGGGAACTGCAGCTCCCCTGTGGTCCAAGGACTCAAGGTTCATTTTGTGTTGTTCTTTCTGCCAAAATGTGGTTATTACAGATGGAAAAAAAATCACAAGGTCACCCACAGCCTTGATAGAAACAGGAGGGTAGGAGAATATTAGGAAGAAACTATTAGCTCTAATATCCAGCTGCATTTGGCAAACCTGAGTGTATTTGGTTTGTCTGTAGCAGCATTTCACTCCCCTGCTTCCAAATGATTGCCCTGGCCTCAGTGATTAACCACTTGAATACACCCAAGAAGGATATTCACAGAAAAGATCTCATGATGAAAAGGCTATTCCTGGCCTTCTTTCCATCACATCATAATCTGTCCACTAATATGGCTTGAGATCTCAGCTGATCAAAAGGTCATAAGATGCTACTGCTAAGTATCACTCTGTCTCTGCTCAGCCAAAGGCATTTTTACTCCATTCAACAGGCAGAGGAATGTAATAGCAAAGCCTTCAAATCTGTTTGTATAATAGATGAAGTCTTCTCTTTATGGCATTATTCATCCTTCAGGGAATGACACCTGATAAATAAACCTCTAGTTCCCAGTGAATTTAAATAAAACAAAGGCAAATCATATAATCCTGTGCACTGTAAATATAAAACTGCACATAACATAAGAATTCCCAATCTTCCACCATCTCTTTGCTGAAAAAGCTATAAAGTACTGACCATCCTCAGATTCTGCCAAAATCAAGGGAGCCTAAATCTCTGAGTAAATTACAAAAAACATGGTAATAACAGAGGAAGGACTTTGAGATACATAACTCATTCAATCTAATGGAGTGGTAAAACTTGCACCCTTTTGCCTTCATTCTAGTAAAAATCAGAAAGGTAAGGAAGGGGGGTTAGCAGCACATCAACAGCAATAATGGAGTGAAAATAGGGGGAAATCTAATAAATGGGTCAATGTGTTTCCCAGGGAATAACACCAGGGGGGCCGGGATGGATAAAATACTGAACCACATCCTACTCAACACCATGACTTGGCCCAGCAGGTCACTGTTGCACTGGAGGCAGCTGGTCCATGTGATGCCAATCACTGCCTCCAGCAGCAACTGCAGCCACTTCTGTGGCCACCCTGCTTCCAGTTCTCTCAGCACATGCAGGAATCACTGCCCAAAACTGCAGGGACACAGGGCACCACTGCCAAGAGCCACCTGACACCTGAAGCAGACCCAGCAGGTCTGCAGAGGCACCCCCTGAGAGCAGCACCATTGGGAAACTGCTTTGTGCTTCCAGCACACCTGAAGTGTTGTCACAAACAAATGAAAGACCTCAGCATTTCCCAGATTATCGGCCCACTCTCTGGCTTTCCAGAGCTCTAGACCAGGACCAACAGACAGCTTCTTTAACTGCACCTGGCAGTCGTTTTGCTCCTCTCCATGCTTTCAAAGCTGAGAGCCATCAAAGATTAGGAGGAAAAATCATGACTGTTTTTCCCTAAGAAGCAGAACTGGTAATAGGCTTCAGGAAAAATCCTTCTAAATGCAAGTGATAAGTGTAGACTGTGTGAAGGCTGACAGGTCTGATTATAATTATCACTGCAAGGGGACTGGCACTAACCTCCCTTCTGGAAGGCGGTGACAATTCCTGGAAGGGAACATGCAAGGGAATTATCTTAAACAAAATTGTTGCAAGTAGAGTTGTCTTTCTCTGGGAAACTAAACAAGATCCAGATTTGGGGTTGAAAAAAAAAAACGAAACCCAAGCCTTAAGAATTTATTAAAGTTAATCTTGATAGAAAATGACAATCATACATTTAAGTTTTTCTGACTTCAGAATGATGGGAGCAAAAGAATCAAGTGGGACACATGGAGTGTGAGATGAAGTCATGCATGCAAGAGGTGTTTGGAAATAAAGAATATATTCTGAAAGTACACTTGAAGAACATATAATTTATTTAAACATGAACAAGGAGTCCCAAGGAGGCTGTTGGTTCAGACTGAGCTAAATATTCAAAACTAAGAAAAAAAAATCCAAGCCACCTTGCACACACCTTTCCCCCTTCCTTGCATCCTAGCAGGAAGAAAGCCAAACAAAACCAATAAAAATCTCTTCAGATTTCTTCTGTCCATATACATCCTTCCTTTGCATCTACAGGTTAACTGAAATTCAACAGCATCTGCTTTCAGCAGGGTTGTGAGGCAGATAGGGAGTATTCCCTCAAGATCACTCTGTCCAGACCTTTCTGCTTTCTTTGATGGCATTCCATTTTTCTTAGGCTGCATTTTTTTTTTGGCATTTTTTCACTCCATTTCCATTGAAACCTTGGAAACAGAGAAGCTTGGGCAATCTGGATTGAAAGTACCACAGTTTTTTCTTTTGGAAAACAGGGAAACAGATATTATCTTAATAGGGGTTGTGGCTGCACAGGAGATGAAGAGAAGAGCCTCAGAGTCAAAAGACGTTCTAAGAGTTTCATTCTCTTTCATTATACCTCAATGGAGTGGAGCAAATAAATTGTGCAAGGAGACATATGGAAGCTTAGTACACAAATGGCCTATTTAAGGCTCTTACTTCCTAATTAGGTCCTGGTGTCAGGAGGTTGGTAACAATTATTCGCACATAGATCATTTGGATATGATACAAACTGTTCTAAAACCCAAACCATCATAATGGCATGCATTAAAAGAAACCCAAATTAACGTTTTAGACTCATTTTCTTGGTGCTTGGACTATCAGTTTCTGTGATACACATAGCTAAACTTTGTGTCCAGCATTGTAAAATTGTGTTTGGAAAGAGAAAAGGATAAAACAAATACCATCACAGCCATATCCCCATGTTCTTACCTTGTTCACAGATTTCGTCACTGGACTCTGCACAGGGAACCCACACTCTCTTCCCAAATTCTTCATCTGACTCTGTGATGTTTCCCAAAGCAAAGAGAAAGAAAGAAAACCTTGATTGTGGGGATGACTGTATACAAAATGGTCACAAACATCCAGAGTTTTGCTCTGCCCTTTTGATTTCCCCACACATTTCAGTATGACCACTACCACCCACTTGCCATCTGGGCAGTGGTGGGGTCCCCCCTCGGTCCTGCAGTGTTCTTAAGGCCCCCCAAGCTTCCCCTCACCCCACTCAGATGTGTAAACTTCCCCTCCCAAGTGTCCCTTTTGAGCATGTTGGCATCACAGAGTCCCCACAGCTTTCCCCATCAGCCGTGGGGCACACAACGAGCCCTGGAGTCAGGGAGGGATGCTGTGGATTCCTCTGACAACCTTGGGAAGAGGGCAGGGAGATGTCACAAGAAGCCAACCAGCCTGGTTTGTATAAGAGTTACAGCAGGGAGCTGAAGCCAAGGATTACCACATTGCAAAACCATTTAAAACAGAGTAAGTGCTGGTGATTCTACTGCGTGACCACAGCAAACCTGCTCTGCTCTGTGCTTTGGTACTTCTGGTATGAAAATGAGGCCTTCCTCTCCTCTCCCTCCCCTCCCTCCTCCTCTCCTCTTTGTCCACTTCTCCAGCCCCTTCACACAAAGGTGAAATATTTCACATTTTCACCTGTGGTGATGCAGATCAGACTGTTTGCTTTGCTTTTCTTTGCTTTTCACTGATTTTGCCAAAGGCATCCTTTTAAGCATCAGTCTGTGCAAAGATAATAGGTGACACAATTCTCTATAACTGGAATCAGCAACAAATCAGCCATCTGCCACTCCAGGGGTCTGAGATTAACCCAGCCACTGGACCATGACTGCAAAGCATTTGCACATTTAGATTACAGAAATGTGAGGTTACAGGTCCAAAAAAAAAAAAAAAACAAAAAAACCAACCAAAAAGACTGGGAGTGGGGAAAGTGTGGGGAGAAGGAGTGGAAGAGCCCTTTAGACTGACCCTTCCAGACACAAGTCACCTCATAACAACTCCAAGCAATGTTTTTCATTACTAAAGAGCTGAAAAGATGTAGGATTTGAAGGAAGCAACTTGAGACACATTAGACATCATGTTTCTGGAGAAAATATCCAAAGACACTTGCTTAAGACAGGGAGAAATGAAGACAAAAAACCTTCAGCTGCCCGTTCAAAGCCTTCCCTCCTTGGGAAGCATGACCAAGCTGCCCAGATGGCTGACTTGACCATTTTGGAAAGAACAAGAGTAGCATTTTTGCTCCAAGATGGACAAGATGCATTCCACAAGCTCCCCTATGGTCAAGATTTCAAGAAATGAAAGAGGTCTGCCTACTGAAATAACAAGGTTTGTGAAAATATCTTAATTTGCTGCTCCCAGTTCTCCTTGAATAACAAACACCATTTTGCTGCTGTGCACACATGGATGCTGTCACTCCACATTAATACTTGCCCATGTCTTTGGGATCCTCTCCATAAACCTGTTGGGAATTGTTATTTCATAACTGAAGTATTTGAACACTGAAGAAGTTAAATCAGCAGTAAACACAAGCTGGCTCCAGATCTAAAAGCATGAGCAGTGGTCTGTGCAGTGCATGGTGGGTCAGGATGAGAACCAGGGTCTCCTCAGGTCGTGTTGATAGGCTTTAACCACCACTTTCTCTTGCACACATCCCTGAGATTCCCATTCTCAGAGATCTCAGGTTAAAAAGAGGAATTTCTGCCCAGAGGAACAGCCAAAAGTGTCAGCAAGAACATCTGGAAAATTCTGGAATATCTCACCCACAAGAAGGACTGAAGCATTGTAATCGTTCAGTCTGGAGGAGAGAGGATTCCAGGGAGATGTTCAGCATCTGCCCACACCTGAAATGGCTCCAGGAGAGCTGGAGAGGAACTTGGGACAAGGACATGAAGGGACAGGACAAGGGGGAATGGCTTCACACTGCCCAAGGACAGGGACAGATGGGATATTGGGAAGGAATTGCTGGCTGTGAGGGTGGAAAAGCCCTGGCACAGGTTGTCCAGAGAAACTGTGGCTGCTCCTGGATCCCTGGAAGGCTGGATGGGGCTTGGAGCAGCCTGGTGTAGTTGGAGGTGTCTCTGCCCATGGCAGAGGGTGGAACTGCATCAGCTTTAAGGTTCATTCCAAATCAAACCATCCAAGGATTCTGGGATTCTGTGAAATTCATGCAAGGCTGCATGGTGTGTGCCCTGGGTGGGGAAGGTATTTCACACAGCTCCACTCATGGCATCCCAAGGGACAACTGAAAACCAGACAGCATGCACACTTGTTTACAGAAAACCCTTGTGTTTTATGCGTATTCTTTATTCAGAGAAAACTGGTAGGATTGGGTGGAACACACTCCAGGTTCTTTGGCCACCCCTCTTGTTGACATTTCCATGGCGAAGAAACCAAGGTTTCCTGGGCCAAGCACTGCACACCCTGCAGTCACAACAAAGGTAAAGAGCAAGAAGGAATGGCAGCACCTTCTCTGCACAAGCCCAAGTTGAACTGCAGCAAATACAGGGTACAAAGCACAGCTGAGAGGTGAGGAAGAGCAAAGGATCAGCTGCTCTCTTCCTCCTACTCCATACAAAATCTGCTGGCATCAACTTAGAAATGAGTGCCACTCCCAGCAGCATTAATTTGGGACAGAGAATTTGATCCTCCACAGAGGAAGGACTATTGATCTGTGAGGAGCTGTGAGAAGAGGCTGAGGGGAGCATGCTAGACGACACCTTTAAGTCTGCCTGAACTCCCCCCTATTTATCACAGCATCTCCAAAAGCCTTTCCTGGGCAGGCGTAGGTGGTCCCAAACCAGGCCTGCGTGTCTGAGACCAAAGGTGAGGTTTGAAGTGGTTTGAATGTGTACTAGGGCATGGTTTTCAGGTGAGAAAGAGGTCACAGGGATCATCCCATGCCTGAGACTACAAAATGGGCCAAGCTAACAACCCAATAATCCACAAGCTTCTGAGATGCAGCAAGCTAATGAGGCTCTGCCCGTGCTTTGGAAAGGTCTCCTTGAACTTGACCTGCTGACTTTGTGAGGACTAAAACTGCTGTTCTAACAGGACCTAGACCTGTTTTCAAAACCAGAGACTGGGGTTTTCCCTTTCTCCACTCCCTAGTTTCTGTAATGATGACCTAAAACTTTAAATATAAATTCCAGAATGATCTGAAAAGCAACATCTGTGCAGCAGGAAGGGGGAAGGAGGGTAATATTTTTGGATTTAACTTCAATTACTGAAGTTAAACTACAAAGTTATAATTTATAGTAGTTATGAACTACTACAAAGTTATAATTTTTAAATGAGAAAAAATTAAAAAAGAATTAAAATTTAAAAAAAGAAAAAAATTTAAAATTTAAAATTAAAATTTAAAAACAAATTTAAAAAAGAAAGAAAAAATCAAAACCCTATCAAAAAGAGGTAGTTTGGTTTTTTTGTTGCCTGTGAATGGAAAAGCAAGGGGATGAGGAAAAAACCTTCCCTTTTAGAGAGAAATCACCAAAAAATTCCATCCCATTTCTTGCAAATCAACCAACATCACAAAACGATGCAGTTTCAGCCTTACATGTTTGTTTGTTTGCTTTATCCAGGCAGGTTTTAGCAGGGAAGGGGCTTTTTCTGCAGCCCAAACAGCGCCGCTGCATCAACCAGGATCTGAGCTGAGCCGCCTGGAAGTAGCCTCATCTCCCAGCAAATGAGAAACGGAGGGAAACACCGACGCAGGCGACGCTGCACCTTGCAGCAGAGACTCCTGTGTCCTACAAGTCACCTTGCATCGAGATACAGTGAGGAGGAGGAGAACGAGGATGACAGCGACTAGCAGGGGAAGGGCAACAGGAAAACAGTAAGAAAACTCCCCGAGAGTCTTCTTTTCCTCCTTAAGCGGGGGAAAAATATAAAAAAAAAAATTAAAAAAATAAAAAAAAAAATTAAAAATCCCTCCCTGATAGGGAGATGGAAGGAGGGGATGAGACCCTTTACACTCCAAGCCGCCAGCAAAATCCCCTCCCTTTCCCAGAGCTCCTAAACATCACTGGGGACGGTGGTGGGGGAGAAAAGGGTCACATTAAAAAGGCGAAGGGGAGGCAGGGGAGGGAGGACCCTCCTGAGCCCGGCCATTCTCAGCCATTCTCATTCCCGACACGTTTTCGCTGCTCTCCAGCGCAGCCCAGCCTCTCAGTATTAGCGTGGCGCAGAGTGCCATTTTCGAGCGCCGCAGCTCCTTCTTGGCACCGGTTCAGCTTTTTGTCTCGCCTCCTCCTCCTCCTCCTCCTCCTGCGAGCGCCCGGCAGAGGGAGGCGGAAAGAAAGGAGGGGAATAAAGCCCTGATGCTTCTCTGCCGGGCTCTCCGCAGCACCCCCAGCCCTGCCCGAGGCACCCCATGCCTTCCCAGTGAACACAAATCTCCTCAGCAGCCTCCTGCCTCCTCTTCATCGCTCTCTTTTGTACGCCTCTAAATTTTTCCAGCCCAGCGTTGCTGCCCTTCTCCTCCATCCCCATCCATCCCAGCTCCTTCCCTCGCATGGGCAGGAGGGATGGATCATCGTGCCACGCTTGCCGATGTCCTGGCATCTCCCCGGAGCGGGTACAGCACCCTCGGCATGCCTGGTCCAGCTCAGTGCGCTCGCACACACACACAGGTGTGGCAGGGCAGGAGATGCTCTGCATCCCTCAGAGCACAACCCTGATCTGGGCAGGGAGTCCCTGCTCCTCCTCCTGTTCGTGGGGCTGGCAGGAAAGCAGAGGCAGGATCACAAGGTAGAAACACGCTGAATTTTTTTAAGCAGCCCAAACATGGCACTGAGCGTGTCCACCAGCATCTTCTCAGCTTGCTGTGCTGGCAACCAGTTGCTGGTTCCAGCCTGGCACCAGCTTTGGTTTGTTCTTCTCTCCTCTTAAATGCCCTCCTCCCAAATATTTATTCCCTCTTTTTCTTTTCCTCGTAAGTTTTTTGGGTGGTTTTGTTTTGTTTTTTGTTCGGGTTTTTTTTTTCCCTCCCCTCTTTCCCTCTTAGCTTTTCCATAGAGACACGGCTTGTCCGTAGCTTGCCGCCTTCCCTCTGGTGACAGGACCTGTGGGAGCAGCGTGAAGTACATCAGGGAAGGTGTAGGATGGATATTGGGAAGTGGTTTTCTTCCCCAGAGGATGGTCAGGCACCCCAGGGCACTCAAGGCACCAAGGCTGCCACAGCATTTGGACAACACTCTGAGGTGCATGGTGGATTCTTTGAGCTGGACTCTATAAGCTTGGGAGCCACGACCAACTCTGATTCCATTATTCTGGGAATTCCATTCCATAATTCCTCCTCCAAAGCAGCGCGTGTGGAAGGGGCACCGAAGGAAGCAATACATGATGTAATACTCAATGGACCAAGAACAGGAAAAAAAACCAAAAAACTCTCATATATACACACAAGAAGAATATTCTCTTCTCTGAGGAGGAGGGGTAGGAGATGCCCTAAAATTGCACAGCACAGCCAGTGGGCTGCCAGGATGTGCTAACCCCAGCCCCCTCCTCAAAGGAGGGAGGAGTCAATTTTTGTTGGAAGGCAGACAATGAGGCAAAATGCATGTTCTCCATGGAAAGGACCTGAGAGAGCCAGCTTCCATCCAGTGATGTGACTCCTATTAAACCAGAGCTTCAGACACTGACATATGCATGGCAGAGATAAAGTGCTATCAAATACACCTTGTCTGGTGCCTGGAGGAAAGAGATTTAGAGGAAAAAAAATATAATAATGCTGATTCTAGGGATGGCTTGGGAAGGACATGGAGGGAGGAGAGATGTGCTGAGGATTTTATTGTAGAGGCTATGGGTGTATTATTCTGTCTAAAGACCCAGGGTCGGGGGCAGCCCCCTAAACAGCCACTGGTGTCCCTGGAGTTTTCATGGGACTGCCTGGATGGCTTTGTCCAGGGAGAAACATCAGGACTCCTTAGAAAACACAGGACTCAGAGGATGCTGAAGCAGATGGGCATTCCCTCCTGGAGGCAAATCCCTCAGGAGACCCAGCAGAAGTGCCAAAAAGAAGGCTGGCTCTTGCTGAGCATGCTCAGGGAACAGCAAAACAACTGGTTTGATATGGGGCTGCAGAGCAGAGCAGGGGACAGGCAGCATGCTCAGGGTGGCACAGACAGAACAGCAGTGTCCTGAGCAGCTGAGCCTAAAATGTGTCTTGGCAATGTCTTGCCTGGCTGTGGATGGAGCAGAACTCGTGGGCTGGATTTGTAACCCCATCAGCTGGGCCCGGCTTTTGCCTCTCTGGCCTGCAGGGACAGCACAGGAGGGGAGCAGGGGGCTGGTGATGCCTCTAGCTCCAGGAGCCACAGGGAAGAGCTGGTCCTCTGCTCCTCAGGTTCTTTTCAGCCAGCTGCTGAGTGGGGAGCAGCTGATGGGCAGGTGCTGAAGTGGGCTACAGATAAGCAGAAGGCCCTGCCATGACTGTGCTCACTGAGGGATGTGTGAGTTTGAGGATTTAAACCCATCCTGTGCCTTTCGGAGCACCTCCACCACTGGGATGCATACCCTGTGTAGGGTCCCTGTTGGAGCTTCTCCAGGCCACCACAGCACAGCTGGATGTGGTGTGGAGTGTTATCCAGGTAGGGACACCAAATGCCCTCTTCTGAGCTGTGGTTTTACTGGCTCTTTGCACAGGGATATCATCCAGCACTGGCCAATATCTGCTTCCAAAGCCAGCCAGTGACCATCTCAGTGCCTTCTCCCATGGGGTTTATTTGTCTGTTTTCTCTGTTTGCTGTTATTGAGGTTTATTAGGGCAGATTTCTGCCCTCCCCTCTAGCCATATTGCTAAGTGCTGGCATTTGGAAAGGCAGAGGGGGTTCCTCACATGTGTCCATGGTAAAGAAGGCTCTGACACCTCAGCTGGAGTCATCTGCAGGGAAACACCCCTGCCTGCAGGTACCATTGAAGTGACTCCCAGAGAGAGGCACTCTCAGATCCTTTGAGTCAAAAGGTGCTATAAATAAAAGATATTACAGGCTAGCAAGTTCTCGGTTGCAAACTGGAGTGGGAAGGAATATTTTAGCATCCTCTTTCTGAGCGCATTAACTCTTGGCAGACGCGATCGCTCAGGTCTCTCACAGCTGAAAACTTCACACCCTGAGCAGCATGTCGAGTCCACACGCTCCATTTCCATTTTCTGCAGCTCTGAAATCCACGCTGCCCCAGTGCAGTATCACCCCCTGAGTGCAGAGAGCACCCAAATATTGCATCGCTTTGGGGGTTGTGACACTGAATATACACTCCATGGTCATTTTCCCAGGAAAAGCAGCCTAAGCTCACAACAGAGGGTGCCTAAAGATTTTTATCAGCTGATGTTTGATGCTTCCCCTTTCCAGGGTGAGCAAGCACTTTGTATCAATCTGGCTTGCTTTAGTGCAGTGACCCAGGGCTGTGCTCTGCTGCTGAAAGTTCAGGTCCCAGCTGTGGGGCTAAACTCTTGCTGACACTGTGCTGATTTCTCTGCCTCTGTCACCCATGCTGCCAGGGAGGGGGAGGAGATGTTGGATTTTTCCAGGCAGGGAAAAAAAAATANCCAAGAACAGGAAAAAAAACCAAAAAACTCTCATATATACACACAAGAAGAATATTCTCTTCTCTGAGGAGGAGGGGTAGGAGATGCCCTAAAATTGCACAGCACAGCCAGTGGGCTGCCAGGATGTGCTAACCCCAGCCCCCTCCTCAAAGGAGGGAGGAGTCAATTTTTGTTGGAAGGCAGACAATGAGGCAAAATGCATGTTCTCCATGGAAAGGACCTGAGAGAGCCAGCTTCCATCCAGTGATGTGACTCCTATTAAACCAGAGCTTCAGACACTGACATATGCATGGCAGAGATAAAGTGCTATCAAATACACCTTGTCTGGTGCCTGGAGGAAAGAGATTTAGAGGAAAAAAAATATAATAATGCTGATTCTAGGGATGGCTTGGGAAGGACATGGAGGGAGGAGAGATGTGCTGAGGATTTTATTGTAGAGGCTATGGGTGTATTATTCTGTCTAAAGACCCAGGGTCGGGGGCAGCCCCCTAAACAGCCACTGGTGTCCCTGGAGTTTTCATGGGACTGCCTGGATGGCTTTGTCCAGGGAGAAACATCAGGACTCCTTAGAAAACACAGGACTCAGAGGATGCTGAAGCAGATGGGCATTCCCTCCTGGAGGCAAATCCCTCAGGAGACCCAGCAGAAGTGCCAAAAAGAAGGCTGGCTCTTGCTGAGCATGCTCAGGGAACAGCAAAACAACTGGTTTGATATGGGGCTGCAGAGCAGAGCAGGGGACAGGCAGCATGCTCAGGGTGGCACAGACAGAACAGCAGTGTCCTGAGCAGCTGAGCCTAAAATGTGTCTTGGCAATGTCTTGCCTGGCTGTGGATGGAGCAGAACTCGTGGGCTGGATTTGTAACCCCATCAGCTGGGCCCGGCTTTTGCCTCTCTGGCCTGCAGGGACAGCACAGGAGGGGAGCAGGGGGCTGGTGATGCCTCTAGCTCCAGGAGCCACAGGGAAGAGCTGGTCCTCTGCTCCTCAGGTTCTTTTCAGCCAGCTGCTGAGTGGGGAGCAGCTGATGGGCAGGTGCTGAAGTGGGCTACAGATAAGCAGAAGGCCCTGCCATGACTGTGCTCACTGAGGGATGTGTGAGTTTGAGGATTTAAACCCATCCTGTGCCTTTCGGAGCACCTCCACCACTGGGATGCATACCCTGTGTAGGGTCCCTGTTGGAGCTTCTCCAGGCCACCACAGCACAGCTGGATGTGGTGTGGAGTGTTATCCAGGTAGGGACACCAAATGCCCTCTTCTGAGCTGTGGTTTTACTGGCTCTTTGCACAGGGATATCATCCAGCACTGGCCAATATCTGCTTCCAAAGCCAGCCAGTGACCATCTCAGTGCCTTCTCCCATGGGGTTTATTTGTCTGTTTTCTCTGTTTGCTGTTATTGAGGTTTATTAGGGCAGATTTCTGCCCTCCCCTCTAGCCATATTGCTAAGTGCTGGCATTTGGAAAGGCAGAGGGGGTTCCTCACATGTGTCCATGGTAAAGAAGGCTCTGACACCTCAGCTGGAGTCATCTGCAGGGAAACACCCCTGCCTGCAGGTACCATTGAAGTGACTCCCAGAGAGAGGCACTCTCAGATCCTTTGAGTCAAAAGGTGCTATAAATAAAAGATATTACAGGCTAGCAAGTTCTCGGTTGCAAACTGGAGTGGGAAGGAATATTTTAGCATCCTCTTTCTGAGCGCATTAACTCTTGGCAGACGCGATCGCTCAGGTCTCTCACAGCTGAAAACTTCACACCCTGAGCAGCATGTCGAGTCCACACGCTCCATTTCCATTTTCTGCAGCTCTGAAATCCACGCTGCCCCAGTGCAGTATCACCCCCTGAGTGCAGAGAGCACCCAAATATTGCATCGCTTTGGGGGTTGTGACACTGAATATACACTCCATGGTCATTTTCCCAGGAAAAGCAGCCTAAGCTCACAACAGAGGGTGCCTAAAGATTTTTATCAGCTGATGTTTGATGCTTCCCCTTTCCAGGGTGAGCAAGCACTTTGTATCAATCTGGCTTGCTTTAGTGCAGTGACCCAGGGCTGTGCTCTGCTGCTGAAAGTTCAGGTCCCAGCTGTGGGGCTAAACTCTTGCTGACACTGTGCTGATTTCTCTGCCTCTGTCACCCATGCTGCCAGGGAGGGGGAGGAGATGTTGGATTTTTCCAGGCAGGGAAAAAAAAATAGGAAACAATCGTGCAAAACACAGAGATGTGGCAAAGGAGAAGGCGGGGGAAACAGTCACTGTGTGTGCAATGAGGCTGAGGAGAGGAAATTCTTTGGGCAGCACGGGGCACTTTGATCACATTCTTTCTCTTCACGGAGCAGAAAATCTTGGCCAAGAGGCAATTAAATTGTTACAGGCAAAGAAAAGCTTTTAGGATGCCTTGAAGAACTTGTGTGTGTGAGCAACAGCACGGAGAGATGCAGAGGAGGAAATCTGTATTAGTGACTACAAAAGTTTGGGTGGTTTGTTTTGGATAAAGATCCCCGCATGCAGACTCTTATCTAAAGCCCTCAGTCTTCAGAGCAGGGCTACAAGTCTCAATAACACACTCTTCTTGCATGACTTCCAGCATCTCTGAAAGCCATTGTCCGTGCCAAAAATACAACAAAACCAGCTTCCTTCTTCTTATTTTATGCAGTGTTTTGGCTCATCTGCCTCTGGTTCCAAGAAAAAAAAGCTAATAAAAAGTTTTTAATTTAAGAGGGCTGAACTGTGCTACTTTAATTTCAAGCCATCCTTGTTCCCATGACTGCGTGAGTACACGGGAAATTAAGGAAAAATCTTCTGTGATTCTGTGGAAAACTTTCAGCAGAGGATCCCTTAAAATCAGCAGAAAAAGAAGCTAGTTTTCCTAAGAAAAGCCTACCAGCTTTGAGTTCTCTCACCTTAAGCAGACTACTTATCTGTAAACTGCCTGTTCTGCCATTAAATAACAGAAGAGATGAAGCATTCCTGGTTCAAATGAGCCTGTTAGTCAAGGGTGGTTATTAGACATGAAATACTATTGAATCAATAAACCAAAAAAAGAAAAAAAAAAGTACTTTGTAGACACTCTTATTTCCCCACTCAATCTGCAGTAGTCCTGATTTGACAGAGAAGAGTGAAAGAAAACAGTCTGAACATGATCCAATGCCCTCCAGTTTTCTGAAATCCAGGTGTGGCTGAGGCAAATTAGCCTGGTGCTGCTGGAATGAATGCTGAATGGGGCTGTTTTGATGAAGTCCTCTGGACAAACAGAGCTGGGTTTGACCTCTGGCTGGATTTACACCAGGGTATCCTAGTTAATGCTGCTCTGTGTCTAGGGCAGGTCGAAATCAGGCTAGTGTGCTTCTAAGGCTGTTGGCAGATATCCTGCTCTCCTGAGCCATTCACCTCGGGAAGGTTTAAAGCCTATGGATTCACCTCACAGTGCAGTGAAGGTTTTGTTGTTAAAGACCAGATGATCCTCTTTCCAAATGATTTCTTCTTGTCTTTTTCTCTGCCTTCCCTATTATTTATTAAACACTCAAGCAAAGATCTTCAGCTCACCCGAGTGGTTTGGAGAACAAGACTCATGTTTCTAGCTGGTCCAAACAAGGATAACTTAATCCAGGTCGACAGAAACAATGAACAAAGTCAGAGGAAAAGCTGTGACCAAGATTTTAAACCACAGAGGCTTCCAAAACAAGGACACAGGCTTCTAGACAGCACAGTACATAGAGGCTAACTATTTTCTCACTGAAGGTGATGGCATTTCTTGTGGGTGACCAAGACAGGTGCATGAGGCCCAAATTCCCATTCATGTCCCCATCTGTGAATGGGGAGCAGCTCCATTACCTGTCACATGCTGTGCTCTTAGTAAAATCTTAGTAAAATCTGTCCACTGTGTCCTGCTGAATGCTGCAGGATGCTGATTTTCCCCCCCCCCCCCAAAGCTTGGCTCTTGTGTAGCTTCTTAGTTTACACAGTGGGAGAGAGACTTGGCTTTTTTCAGCTTTAAAGTAAAAAAATCTGGACTCTTGAAAGAGTGCTGAAATGTGCCCCTGAGCTTTTCAGAAAAAAAAGTGACCCAATCAATCCAGTTATTACACCATTCTCTGGCCTGTGACTAACACATGGGTTGGTGTTTACTTGCAGGCAATGCTGGCAGGAGCTGGGGGTTCCCATTGACTCGTGGTGTTTAGTGCTCCCTGAGGAGCAGGCGCTGTGCTCACAGGTGCTCAGCTTATCTGCCAAAACGGGCTGTAAATCACAGCAGAGCAAGAGAGGGCTGCAAAAATGCTCGTCTGCAGGAGCCACCATTGGAAAGGGATGCTGGCCACGCTCATTTTGCAGGTTTCCTGCCCTAAGTCTATGTGTGCTCACACTGCACCATAGGGATCGCGTCCCATGTTGGAAATCCAAGGAGCACGCCAATAATTTGGCAGAGGTTACACACAGGGTGAACTTGTCCCTGATCTCCGTTATTGGTTCAAAATCAGGAATTCTCATAGCTTTTTTTGGACAGATGGCTTGTCCTATTACTTCTTGTGTTAGATTTCCCACTGAGGCTGAAAGCAAATCCACATTCAAGCTGAAAGTAAACAACCTGTGAATTCAAAAGGCATTAACTCAAACTGCCAAAGCATTTGCTGCGTATGCTGCAGATGTCAAACAGGCAGTTTCCCACAGCCCTGAGCCTAGGCACATAGCTAAGTTACACAGAAAAACCTTCCACCCAGCCCAAAAATCCATCCTGTGCAAAACTCGCTCTCCTTGCTGGCATTTTAAGGGCTGGAGCCTCAGCTGGAATGAATTAATGTAGCTGCTCTGATTTGAATAGAGCTATGCCAATTTATACCAGATGAGGATTTCACCCTTTGGAGGCCAAGTGGGAAATGGTTATCCATTAGTTATTTAACAGTGTGGTTTGAGGCAGAAAAACATAAAATGTGGTGTTTCTTAAGGAGTGAAAGAGCACTAAGTAAGTTTCTTTCCATTACAGTGAATCACTTTTGAAGGAACATTTTAGGGGGGATGGTTCTAAAAATCAGGCTTTGCAGAAAAATGCATATAAATAACACAACTTACAAGTACAAACAGCACTTGGCCAACTTACTCCTATTCCTGATGCCTTCCAAAATGCCAACAAACAGTTAAGTAGTAATCCAAGCATGATATTGCTGTGGCATTGCAGGAAATTCAAAAAGTGGGAAGAACTAAATAAAATGGTCTGGTTTTCCTGCCAGGGTTGTATGAAGAGGGCAACCCCCCCCCCCCCTCCTTGAAACTAAACCACACAAACAAAAAATATCCACCCATATGCTTTGAAATGCTCTAAACTTTGGAACCAGTGTGTTCTCCTTGGCCACAAAGAGGTGCAAGGTTGTTTTTCTGACATTTTGGTCCAAATTGAACAGCACAATTGAAGCCGCATTCTGTAAAGCAAGACTCATTCCATTTAAAGCAATGCAACCTCATGGTGCATATTCAGGAGTGATTACTTGAATTAAGCCTTTGGTTTATTCTTTACCATAGGAGGCCCCACTTGCAGACTCCTATTTTCCCCAAAGTAAACAGGAGGTCAAATATTACACCAATATAAACGAATGGAGATTTATTAGATTATAGTAATGCAAAATCAAACTTTAAACTGTTTAATTTACAACCACTAGACCGATTCTGCTTACCAGAGAATTCAGCGCCTCTTTCCTCCAACCATCTTTATTTTCACTTTACAGTTCAGCATAAGCTGGCAATTAGTAATACTTTGCCTGTTTATAGAGCCTTACATCTGAGGATCTAGAAACACTTTGTAAACACTAATGAATTAAGCTTCTTAACACCCCCTGTGAGACAGATACTGCTATCTCATTTGCACAGCTCGGAGAAGTGCAGGTTTGCTGAGGGCTGGAGCCAGCCGGAGCACCAGAGCTGGGAAACCACTGCAGGCCCTTAGCCTCACCTTCAGCTAAACCTCACAAGGCTTTCCATGGATGTGGGGATGGGCCTGAAGTCCTCACCTTCAGCTAAATATCATAAGGCTTTCCATGGTTGTGGGGATGGGCCTGGCATCCTCACCTTCAGCTAAATATCACAAGGCTTTGCATGGATGTGGGTATGGGCCTGGCATCCTCACCTTCAGCCAAACATCACCAGGCTTTCCATGGATGTGGGGATGGGCCTGGCATCCTCACCTTCAGCCAAACATCACCAGGCTTTCCATGGATGTGGGGATGGGTCTGGCAGCTTAAGGAGCTCATCCTGGAGCTGCCAGCGTGCCCTGGTGTCTGTCAGACTGGAAAAACAGAGGGTTGGACTTCCACCCACAAAGAGAGCTTAAGACCCATTTAGAGGAGAACCATGAAAATGCCATCTGTCCTCTCCTGAAACAGACATTCACACTTATGATCCTCTGATGGGTAAACAAGGGGAAAACTTGGGATTTTATTTGTCCTCACCCAGTTTTTAATAACAACACTGACCCTTGTCCTATTATGAAAAAGCCAAAGCAATACAGAAATACAGGAGGATTCTTCCCCTTTCCTTTTCATTTTTCATTGCCCATATGTTTTTCTCATTTAAAGGTAAGATAAAATATCCAAGCTTGCTTTCCAGTCATGCTGACAAGAGGAACTTAAAGGATTTTTGAAGAACGCCTGAAGGTTTTACTTCCAACACTATCAGGAATATTTAGATCCTAGGAAAGCCTTAGAACAAGATAGGCATTGGTGACATGAAATTCTTTTTTTTTTTTGGTTTTTTTTTCCCCAAAGCACAGTCTCATTTATTGAACAGCAGCTAATGTCTGGTACCTATTTGAAGCATTTTCCACATGGCCCTTCTCCAAATGAATGGCAATTGGACAATTTCCATGATGATTCTTCTGCCTAAAAATACACACCTTCCCCTCTTTTCAATTTATCATTGAGTCAGTCGGCCTATTTATTTTTGAAGTTTTTCCCCTTTAATAGTGCACTTAGAAAAGCTTAATACAAACATTGACCAATTCATGGCTGTCACAAAAAGAAAAGGCTTAGAAGTAATTCATCTAAACAGGAGTCAAGAGCAAGAGTCTCTTATTTAGAAATCAGTCAATAAGAATCTGTGTTATGGAAGCTATTTTAAAGGGAACAAATTTTTTGCATTTTTTTCTTAAACACCTATTTTCTTCCACAGACTGAAACTGAGGAGAATAGCAAATAAAATATTTGGGTTTGCTTTCAAAATTTGTTCATGACCTTAAATCCCAGGAATGGGAACAGACAGGCATTTGACATATTCAGTGTGTTGATTTGTGAACTACTGGCAGATTGCTGTTTGCCTAAGAAAACGTGTTTGAAATTCTTTTCTAAAAACTCTTCTTGATCTTTTCCCAGTTCACGGGCTGTTAAATGTCTGCATGACACGGCGCTGTTTGTCTCCTGAACAGAGGGACATTACAATCTCTGGAAGCAGGTTTTCAGTGGGAATATTAAAGGCACTATTCAGGAATATTCTCCAGTATTTACAGCCTCCACAAACAGTACTGCGTGCAAACATGTTTGCTGGAATATTTGTCAAGAGCAAACATGACAGAATGGTGGGAGAAAGTGTACAAAGTCTAACCAAGCTTATAAAAACCCAACAGCTAATGAATACTTGTGGAAAATGTCTTATGGCGTTTCCTCAGTGATGGATGCCTATTAGGAAAGCCTATAAAGCTCAAACCATTTTGCTGCCTACATCTTCCTGTACTCCAGAAGTGAAAGATGCTTCCATGACTCTCTTTGTCATCTTCTGATGTTTTGTCATCCTGCATCCATTACTCTGCTGGATGCAGGAGCGTTTTCTAAATAATTTTTTGTGGGTATCAAATGGACAGAGGCCCAGAAACCCATTTTACATAAACATCTTGGTGTCTCAAAGCTCTTTGCTGTCTCTGACCAAAAAAAAAAACCAAAAACCAAACACCAACAACAGATATGAAGATGTATGTAGATTGGCCAATATACCTCACTGACCCATAATGAGCCACCACAGTGTTACATGGCACTATGGATCCTCTTTCTAGGCCTCTTCCTTCAGTGACAAAACTGCTTGCTTTCGGTTTTTTTTTTCCTGTAAACAACTCAGTAGGTACCCAAATAAACATAGCAGACTCATGGCTCAAAAGCTCACAGCCAGGGAGGGAGGCAGATTTGAAAGGAAAGGCTTGGAATTGGTGGATTATGGACTCAACTGAGCCAAGACAGTGCCCTGCAGGTAAGTGGGCACTTGTGGCTGAGAAAATCACCTCTCACTAAAANATGGGCCTGGCATCCTCACCTTCAGCTTAACCTCACAAGGCTTTTCATGGATGTGGGGATGGGCCTGGCATCCTCACCTTCAGCTTAACCTCACAAGGCTTTCCATGGATGTGGGGATGGGTCTGGCAGCTTAAGGAGCTCATCCTGGAGCTGCCAGCGTGCCCTGGTGTCTGTCAGACTGGAAAAACAGAGGGTTGGACTTCCACCCACAAAGAGAGCTTAAGACCCATTTAGAGGAGAACCATGAAAATGCCATCTGTCCTCTCCTGAAACAGACATTCACACTTATGATCCTCTGATGGGTAAACAAGGGGAAAACTTGGGATTTTATTTGTCCTCACCCAGTTTTTAATAACAACACTGACCCTTGTCCTATTATGAAAAAGCCAAAGCAATACAGAAATACAGGAGGATTCTTCCCCTTTCCTTTTCATTTTTCATTGCCCATATGTTTTTCTCATTTAAAGGTAAGATAAAATATCCAAGCTTGCTTTCCAGTCATGCTGACAAGAGGAACTTAAAGGATTTTTGAAGAACGCCTGAAGGTTTTACTTCCAACACTATCAGGAATATTTAGATCCTAGGAAAGCCTTAGAACAAGATAGGCATTGGTGACATGAAATTCTTTTTTTTTTTTGGTTTTTTTTTCCCCAAAGCACAGTCTCATTTATTGAACAGCAGCTAATGTCTGGTACCTATTTGAAGCATTTTCCACATGGCCCTTCTCCAAATGAATGGCAATTGGACAATTTCCATGATGATTCTTCTGCCTAAAAATACACACCTTCCCCTCTTTTCAATTTATCATTGAGTCAGTCGGCCTATTTATTTTTGAAGTTTTTCCCCTTTAATAGTGCACTTAGAAAAGCTTAATACAAACATTGACCAATTCATGGCTGTCACAAAAAGAAAAGGCTTAGAAGTAATTCATCTAAACAGGAGTCAAGAGCAAGAGTCTCTTATTTAGAAATCAGTCAATAAGAATCTGTGTTATGGAAGCTATTTTAAAGGGAACAAATTTTTTGCATTTTTTTCTTAAACACCTATTTTCTTCCACAGACTGAAACTGAGGAGAATAGCAAATAAAATATTTGGGTTTGCTTTCAAAATTTGTTCATGACCTTAAATCCCAGGAATGGGAACAGACAGGCATTTGACATATTCAGTGTGTTGATTTGTGAACTACTGGCAGATTGCTGTTTGCCTAAGAAAACGTGTTTGAAATTCTTTTCTAAAAACTCTTCTTGATCTTTTCCCAGTTCACGGGCTGTTAAATGTCTGCATGACACGGCGCTGTTTGTCTCCTGAACAGAGGGACATTACAATCTCTGGAAGCAGGTTTTCAGTGGGAATATTAAAGGCACTATTCAGGAATATTCTCCAGTATTTACAGCCTCCACAAACAGTACTGCGTGCAAACATGTTTGCTGGAATATTTGTCAAGAGCAAACATGACAGAATGGTGGGAGAAAGTGTACAAAGTCTAACCAAGCTTATAAAAACCCAACAGCTAATGAATACTTGTGGAAAATGTCTTATGGCGTTTCCTCAGTGATGGATGCCTATTAGGAAAGCCTATAAAGCTCAAACCATTTTGCTGCCTACATCTTCCTGTACTCCAGAAGTGAAAGATGCTTCCATGACTCTCTTTGTCATCTTCTGATGTTTTGTCATCCTGCATCCATTACTCTGCTGGATGCAGGAGCGTTTTCTAAATAATTTTTTGTGGGTATCAAATGGACAGAGGCCCAGAAACCCATTTTACATAAACATCTTGGTGTCTCAAAGCTCTTTGCTGTCTCTGACCAAAAAAAAAAACCAAAAACCAAACACCAACAACAGATATGAAGATGTATGTAGATTGGCCAATATACCTCACTGACCCATAATGAGCCACCACAGTGTTACATGGCACTATGGATCCTCTTTCTAGGCCTCTTCCTTCAGTGACAAAACTGCTTGCTTTCGGTTTTTTTTTTCCTGTAAACAACTCAGTAGGTACCCAAATAAACATAGCAGACTCATGGCTCAAAAGCTCACAGCCAGGGAGGGAGGCAGATTTGAAAGGAAAGGCTTGGAATTGGTGGATTATGGACTCAACTGAGCCAAGACAGTGCCCTGCAGGTAAGTGGGCACTTGTGGCTGAGAAAATCACCTCTCACTAAAAACACAAGGCATTGAGATCCAGTATTTTTAGTCAAGAGCAACCAGAGGAAGCTTTTGGGATATAGAGCAGTGGGACACAGCATGAGGGTAATATGAATTTGCAGATTGGAAAACCTATCTGGGGATATTAAGTATACTTGTTCTTCACCCATTAATCACATCTTACTAACTCTGGACCAAATTTTGCCTCTAAAGGGAAGCTTTAATAGAGTGGGACCACTAACCCTCTGACGCACTGCTGGTGTGTACACAGGACAGATTGGGTTACAGTCAGGGCCAGGCTGAATCTATACCTGTGCTCCTCAAAATTGTGCAGCAGTGTCAAAGCTCACCATTGAAACTCACCACTGTGTGTTTTCCAGTCAAGCATGACACTTCCTTTTCCACCTGACTAATACTGATCCCCTCAGTATGTTTTCTGAGCAGGAGTTTACTGAAAATGATCTTTTTGTTCTGCTGCGCAAGCAGACAACTCATAAAAGTACCATGACAGAGTCTTTTCTTTTAAAAAAACTGCAGATCTTAGTTCACCAAAAATAGGGTCTTATTTTGCTAATTCTACCTATCAACTGAGTACATAATTCCCTATGTTCCACTCTCCTGGAAGGTAAGGGAAAGTGATGGACCATCCAGAATTTTTCCATTCTGTCCCCTCTGTTCATGCATTGCTGGAGATGATACTGTATAATGCATGACTTACCTGCAAAGACATTGGAGGAGTAATGAAATAAGCAGATGCTCTGTCAGCAGGCTTTTAAAACATTGGTATTGCAATCTGAGATGCAGCCAGCCATCACATGCATATGTCCTTTATTTATGGAGCTGATCAAGTCTCTATGTCAGAAGCATCAAGCCACCTTTTTACTCCCTGCTTTTCTTCACATTTAAGAAAGTTGCTGTCTGGATATTTTATTTTCATGAAAGCTCCAGATCTGGGAGGAAAAGGAGGATTTGCCTCCTGTTTCATCCATTAAAAATAGAGGCCTGAAAACCAAACAACTTCATCTAAACAAATAATTGGAGATTCCTACTGTGAATCCTCTCCTTCAAACACAGATGATGTCTGAAATAGGTGCATCTCCCTGGAGTTACCTATTTCTCTTCATCACTTGGAGAGGGACCCCAGAACCACTAACCCAGCTACACCACGGATCACAGCACCAGAAAGAGAGTCAGAACAGCACAGATGCTCACACTACCAGAAAGAGGGTAGGTTAAAATTAGAAATTGAAAAAAAAAACAACAAACAACTTTATTTTGGGGGTGGTGAGGCCCTGGCACAGGGTGCCCAGAGCAGCTGTGGCTGCCCCTGGATCCCTGGCAGCGTCCAAGGCCAGGCTGGATGGGGCGTGGAGCAACCTGGGACAGTGGAAGGTGTCCCTGCCCATGGCAAGGGGTTCAAAACAACATGAGCTTTAATGTCCCTTCAAACCCAGACCATTCTATGACTCTTTGATTTGCGTGTATTCATTCATCTATAAATTCAATTTTGCATACTTTTCTATAGTTGCTATTGTTCTTTGTCATTTCATGACAGTATAAATCACATTTTCCCCCAAACTGTGCTCCAAGCACCAATGGCAATTTGGAAATCGGGGGAGAGCAGGCACAAATCAAAGGGAAGGATGGCGTTCACATTAGCAACCGCCACACGAGGAGTATTTTGCAGTGTAAATAACGCAGTGCTGCTCAGCTGCAGGAGGAGTGAGTTTCTGGGGTGGATGAGCTGCGTGGCCCTGGCTCAGGGGAGGGTTTCAGTTCGTGCTCAGCGCTGTGCTTGATTGCTGCTACACCACCCAAAGGCTCACAGCAAAACAGAGGATTGGACACAGAAAAGCTCCTCTCCCCCACACAGCACAGAGAGCTGCTGCCTGCTGACTGACAGCTCCCCAGCCAGCTTATGTGAATCTAATTACCCAGCCACAACCCAAATCAAAATGGCCCATTGCAGCTGGTGTCTCACTTAATCCATTCACAACACGAGCTAATTAGCATTGATGTTTTTGGGCAAGTTTATTCCAAATGTGGTCAAGTCCCAGGCTTTCAGCTCGGTTGCTAGGACCCATTGAGGATCCTGGGAGAGGCTGTGTTTCTGCCCAGAAGGCATTTTTCTGTCTTGGTGATGGAGAGATTTAGGAGTGTTTCAGGGGAAGATGCTGGGCTGGGATTAATATTGGCATATAAGCAGTGTTCTTAAGATGTTCTCACTGCTACACCCTGCCTCAGTGAAGGGGAGTTTGTAGCAGAATTACAGCATTTCATAGTTTGCACTGTATCTGGATTCTAACATCCTAATTGTAGAAAAAGAAAAAGGGGGGTGGGGAGGGAGGAGGGAAAGAAAAGGGAAAAAAGAGCTAAAAATGAAAAGGGCAAGTGAAAAGAAAAGGAAACAGAGGAATAAGAAGAAGAACAAGAAGATGAAAAAAAAGAAGAAAAAAGAAGAAAAAGAAAAGGTAGAAAAAGATAAAAAGAAGAAGAAGAAANTAATTGTAGAAAAAGAAAAAGGGGGGTGGGGAGGGAGGAGGGAAAGAAAAGGGAAAAAAGAGCTAAAAATGAAAAGGGCAAGTGAAAAGAAAAGGAAACAGAGGAATAAGAAGAAGAACAAGAAGATGAAAAAAAAGAAGAAAAAAGAAGAAAAAGAAAAGGTAGAAAAAGATAAAAAGAAGAAGAAGAAAGAAGAAGAAGAAGAAACAAGAAAAAGAAGAAGAAAAAGAAACAAGAAAAAGAAAAACAGAAAAAGAAAAAGAGAAAAAGAAGAAAAAGAAAAAAGAAGAAAAAGAAAAAAGAAGAAGAAAAAGAAAAAAGAAGAAAAACAAAAAGAAGATAAAAAAGAAAAAGAAAAAGCAAAAGAAAAGAAGAAGAAAAAGAAAAAAAGAAAAAAGAAGAAGAAAAAATAAAAAGAAAAAGAAGAAGAAGTAAAAAGAGCAAGCTTGGAAAATGGGAAAAGTCATGAAGCAATTCTGTATTTTATGGTATTTTTTATGAACAGAGCTGAGAAAAGAGACCAGTTACCAGAGCTTTGCATTTCCTTTTCAACCTATGGGATTAGAAGATGAGAGCAGGTGCTAATGGGAATTTTGCCCATGGCTGAAAATCAGAATCCTAAATCTTCATCTCTGGAAATCACAAAAACCCCTTAGCAATGATCTGTAGTGGCTGCACTTGGAAATTGGTGATATAAGAAATTGTCACTTGGCGGAAAACCGACTTTCTGCTCCACAATTTCAGTTTAATTTGTAACAGGATGCAAGTGTAAATGAACTGACAACAGAGCTATCAGCCATTCTGTTGGTAACACTTGGAGCAATAGTTTCGATTTGACTAGACACAGCTGTCCACTGCATGGAACGACCTTTAGCCCCATCCTTGGCGAAATTCAATTCTCTCCGTGTCTGACTACGTCCGTGGGGACCGGGGGAGCGGAGCTGCCAGAATAATCAGGAATAATCAGCGCGTTGCTTAATGACAGGCGCTGCGGCAGCCCGGCATTGTCAGGGACGGAGTGTCAGCTCCAGGCAAGGGGAAAGCCCCTCGTTATTCAAAGGGAAATAAATAAAAAAACTGCTCCGTGGCAGCAAATGCAGATGCCTCGCTTGACACCATGAGCCGGCACCTCGTGCGTGTGTGTGTCTATGGAAGCGTGGAGTTTTCCTGGTGCGTTTGTGGGCAAAAGTGCGTTTTATATTAGGTTTCCCTCAAAAAAAAAAAAAAACCAAAAAAGCAAAAAACAAACAACAACAACAACAACAAAAAAAAAAAAAACAACCAAAAAACCAACCAAACAACCAAAAAAAAACCCAAAAAAAACAAAAAA
>WBNQ01062875.1:0-17167 GCA_013401375.1 Spizella passerina | reverse complement strand
TTGATAAAAATTGCTCTTTATTTCTTCTCCCAACTCATTGACCACATCTCCCTGGTTCTGAAGTGGCATTTTTCAGATAGACAAAGATTTTGGACCAAAAAACCCCTCCATGCTTCCAACCTTGATGCTGCTGCTGAGTGAATGACAAGATGTCAAGTTCTGCAAATCAAGCATTTGACCAAGGCACACTGCAAGATTATTCTTTAGGAGACTAACAGATTAAAACTAGGAATTCTTGTTCCTTGTCAGAGCAAACAAGGAATTGCTGCAGTTGTGATGTTTTAGTTGTAATTTCTCTTTTACAGAAGTCAAATATATAAAACCAGAGGACACAAAGCAGCATCCCTTGCTTTCATTTTTGAAGTGCTGCACACCAGTGATACAGCATGCAGCTACACCTCTGTGATTGCTCCTTTTGTTCCAAATTCCTGGTGGCTGATCTAGCATTAGTGAAAAATAGCAAAGATCCCTGAACACTGTGAAATAAGCTAGCTCAGCTAGGCAGGTACTACATATAAAGAACAGAATTTGGTGTGATTAAATGTCTGACCACCCAACTGCTGCCAACAGCTCAATTTCAGTACCCCACAATTGAGTATTTTGATTCAAAGGGAGATCTCAAAGTGACACAGTGTGAGGAGAGAAAAGAATAAAATACAAGAAAAATCTCAACAATTTTCCAGTGGCTTAAGAAATAAAACCTGCTTTGATACCTCAGAATCTAAAACTGTCCCAGAAATGGGGACCTAACCAGTAACTGCTCCTTCCTGACACCCCCAGAGCCTCCATGCTCAGCCTATTTGGCTCCTACCCCTGCTCTCTGCTCTGTGGGAAAGTACAAAATAGCTAATTTAAGGATTAAACCTGCACTATTTAAACAAATGGTTCAAAAATCCTCTGCAATGGCAGTTTTGTTATCAGTCCCACTTTGTCCTACCCCAGTCCTGAGCAGCAGAACTGGGAAGGATCTCAGATTTTGTGTATCTCAGAGCACCTTCCAGAGGGGCTTAGGACAAGTTAAGGATTGGGACAGAGATCTAGAAACTTTACAGATAGTTGTACTTAACAAATGTGAATTTTCATGCCGGGTAACCAATGTCACTGATGTATTTATGGAATACAGGCCAAAACATCAAAGCACCTTGTCTTTTCACCAAACTGTTTTCAAGGGCTCTGGGTAATCAGCTTTTATACAAGTGGCCAAAAACCTGTGCTGACAGTTTTTGAAGTTATAAGCAGGAGCTTTTTGCAGAACTCTGAGGAGCTTTTCCCCCAAAAAATCAGACTATGTGCACTCACATAAATGTATGCTGTTGATATTTTACAAATTTGCATGAAACAGATTTATATTAGAAAAGGATTTTCACACATACCAACAGACTAAGAAAGCTGAACAGTCTCCATAAATCCCCAGACCTTCCAAAATCCATTATTCCCTGAATGGGCAGATTATCCACAAAGGGGGGGAAGAAGCCCCTCTCCACCAGTAAATTTAACTCCAAACTTGCTAAATCTGGGCCCACTGCAGGGAATGTGCAATCTTGAATTGAAAAATGACTCTCCCTCCAGGTGTAGACAATGATCTCATTTGCTACTTCTGAGCCCAAAGTTTTATCAGAACTGACTAAATATTATTTCAGCAAAGTGCCTTCAGCTGCAAGAACCTGAACATTCCATTTCTCTGCCCTCAAGTGCTTTCAGCAGAAATGTGTTGTCACAAGAGAGCAGCAGCAGCAGCAGGAACAGTTCCTACTCCATCAGTGGTTTCTAACTCAGGAGGGTTTGCAGAACACAACTTCCAGGGAGATGCTGAGCTATCCTAGAGGCTGAAATGTTATCAGTCATCAAATTGCTCAACTTACAATTTGCAGGCCCACAGAGCAAAGCACTGAAATCAAAGTAGATATAAATAATGAAAAAAAGCTCCCTAATAATATCTGTAGAAATCAATGTATCCTTTACTGATAAAAATTATTTTCTTCCTATTTTCACATCCAGATGGTGAGGGGGGAAAAATATTTAAGGATGTTGCTTGCAATATGTATTACTGCCCAAGGCATTGCATTAATAATCTGAAAATACCTGGAGACTATATTTGGTAAAACAAGTATTTACACCTCTTTCCCACTGCCTTCATTATTGAAACCACAGCAAAACACCAGATCCTACTGATTTAGCAGCAGTTGGACATTAGAAATGCATTTGGTGAAGACTTTACTGTCTGTCTGTTGTCATGGTAACATCCCAGGTAAAAATAATTTCTTGAATAACTTATAAACAGACAGATGGCATAAAACCTCCCACGCTCTCCAAACTGAAGGATATTCAGTAAAAGACAGTGATGATGCCAGTTCCATGAAGTCCTGCATGTTGAAGAAGGCACATCTCCAAGGTCCTGCTTGTGCTGGCAGGAACTCACCTCAGCATGTGAACAAAAGGGAGATCAGGGATGCTCCAGGAAGCAGAATGAGGAGACACAAGTCAAGTCAGCACTCTTGATGCAGCATTTCCCAAGGGATTACAAAGGTGCCCTGAAATGATGGTCCTACATAAACCAAGGAAATTAATCCCACATTGTACCAGGGAACAAAAGCTGTTCCTGGAATTGCTGAAGCCCTGCCCTGCTCATGCTCTGACAGGGAAATGAGAAACATCCCACACTGCACGTGCAAAGCAGCTCTGCATCTGCAATAGGCAATTTGAGAGCTTTTTTTAATCAACAGAAGCTTTTCTGAAGACAGGAAAGCTGTGAAATTGATAATGTTCATACCCAAGACACTTTCCTTCACCCTCACATTAGGTGAAAGCACCAAGAGATGTGAACTGGGAAGATGCACTGTGGGAATGATGTCAGCTATGGAACAGTCCATCAGGCTGAACCATGCTTCTTGTGAAATCCAAAATCTCCCTTTGCCAAGTCACACCCCAATTAAGTCATTTCAACATTCTGAGTCAACTCTCTGAATTCTAAAAATAGGCAGAACAAGAGCTGTTCCTTCTCAAAGGAGCTGTGGACAGGGCAGGCTAGAGCCAAGGCAGTGATCACAGCCCCAGCCCCAGCCACACTTGCTCTGTTCTTGGGCAGGATCACAAATTCCAATTAAAACCTGCACTTTGCCAAAAAAACAGAGAACAGCTTTCTCCTGAAATGAGCAGATGCTGAGCACTGTTGTCAGCAAGAGCCAGAGCTTTTTCCAAGGGAAACAGATTGTTCAACATAAAGAATTCAAAGTAGCTGAGAGACCAGGAGAAGGAGCATTACATCAAAACACACTTCCTTCCATCAGATGTTTGTGCTTAGTTTTGCATTTATCTCCTGTTTTAACTAAATTTCCCTTACTCCTCTCAGCCTCTTTTCTCAAGAGATGCAGAAACCAGAAAAGGGCAGTAACATTACATCAGTTAGTTTTCTTTTGATAGTTTGGCACTATCTCTGCCTACAAGGTTTTTTTATGGCCACATTTATTGGAATTTCCATCTTCTCTGGCCAAATTAAATCCCTCAGTTTTAAAGAGGAAAAGCAAAACACTTACCCATGTTCTGTAGTGCACTGTGGTCAGTCTAATGCTTAGAAATAAATACTGCTCTCTTCTTCACTGAGATCTCACTAATACCCTTTGAGCAACTTCTTAGATACCTTTGACTTCTTCAAAGAAACAGCAAGTATTTTGTCAAGAAACACATCTTTGAATATCAACAGCAGTGTAAATCGTGAAAGGAAAAAAAATAGAATTTTATATTTTACATCCTCTATTTCCATCTCCCAAAAATGAGAAGTAAAAAAATCAGTCTGGCCTTATGAGCACAATGTGTTATGGAAGAGAAATAATCTTGAATTTCTGCCCTCACATGTCAGTGTAGGTTTAACTTCATTGTTTTCTCTACCAGCTCAAGTCACTCCAGTGACAAACATAATCTCCATAAAGATTTAATTATTCTGTACTATTACTTCTGGTGTGACTACCTGCAAATAGATTTTTTTACCCTCATGATGCACAGAGCATTGCAACGTGCTGCCATCACAACCAGCAATTGAACCAGAGACACAATTCAACTTTTTAATCAGCATTTGGTGCTACCAGTTCCATTTGGCTTAAAAGAGAAAGGCAGCAGTTATTGTCACACCCAAACTCCAGAAACACCAAGCAAAGCAACTCATTTAAGGAGTGAGTTTAAGCAGCAATTCCAAAAGCACACAGGAACATTCCTTCAGAACTATTACTTGGACTAAATAAAGAATAAGCAAGACTTGTGACATGAAGTTATTCTTCAAGAGACACTGGAAGAATGTTTCTTCCCCCTCACAGTGAAATGTGAACTCTGTGAAACACAAAAAGTGAGTCATCCCTTGGAATTGCAGTGGCAGGGGATTGAAAATCAGGACCAGCAGCCAGCACTGCAGTTATCTGAGCACCCAACATGCTTGTGATGAACAGGATTATTTTACCCACTCTTAAATCTTCTCCCACCTCTCTGATAGGGCTGTACAACACTGCAGTGTCAGTAACAAATCTCTTCTTACTGAAGCTGCTTTCTGTTGCCCACAAAGCCAGACAGCTGAAACACATCACCACTTCAATACTGTCAAACCAGTTTCAGCTGAAGCCTCCCAATTATTTTATTTTTGTTTTTAGAAAACATTTACCTGAAGTCTATTGGTATATCACAGCAAAGAGTGCTTAGATCTGGAAAAAAATTACTGAAGTTGTGTAAGTAACTTTTCTCTTGAGGGTCCAGATGCAACAGTTCTTTCTGGCTCTAGAATCACCAGTGGAAGTGTTCTGATGTAAAAGCTGAAACTAACAGCAGGTGCTTTCATTGGATGACAACACCTTTATGAAATGCACAATTGCTTTAATAAGTCAGTTAAAAAAAGATATCAAAGCAAATTAGTGCAGGTAAGAGCTGGGAAACACAGCCAAGTGCTGGGAACAAAACTGGTCAGAGCATTAGTGGATTTGGGATTTCTTTTCTCACTCTGGTGAGCCCAGGCTGTGCTGCTGCCTCCTCAAGGATACAGCACAACTTCCAGTCCTCTCCTCAGCTTCTCCACCGTACCAGGGGAAAGGGAAGCACGAGTGACAGCCACTGCACATGGATGCAGGTCCTCTGAGGAATGGGCACAGCCAAAGCTGCTTCCATGTGCTCTGCAGTCCTGTGAAACCGTTCAGGTGTGCTGAGAGCAAACATCTGAGTTAATCAAACCACTTCTTAAGTTAGATATAATTGAGGAATCAGCATAAAATGTGTTTGGAACAGAGGAAGACAAGTGAATGTAGGGAAAAAATGAAAATGACATCAAGCTTGCTAAATATGTATTGTTTATTAAGGCTTGTATTCTCCTAGAGGAAAAAGTTAATCTGATGCTGTCCATTACTCCTTACAGGCAGTAACAGTCCAGAGACAGAGTTATACGTTCTAAATACAAGTCTAAATGATACAGATTAAACTTTATTTAAATTGGAGGTCCTTTTGGAGTAAATAGTATTCAGAAGATACTTGCTTTCTAATATAGTAAAAGATCCTCTACAATAAACACGTGCAGATTCAGTGTGCTAGAGCAGCGGACATGAGCACCATTTCCATGCTTAACTGGAACTCCAGTTGGTGACAGGTTCTCCGACGGTCCCCTCACTCCACAAAAACATGACAGCAAATTCATTTTCTTAAAACAGGTTTTTTTACTCATCCAACAGAAAAAAAAAATTAGACAAACACACTGTCAATTTCAAATATCTGAGGCATAATCCATCATATTATCCGTACTATTAGTTCCTACGTTAAAGCTCAGCATTATTGGTATAAAAACTTTAAATGGCATTAGGATTTGGGGGGGTTGGGAGAGAGTAATGAAGGGAAGGATTAAAAATGATCTGCAATTAACTAATAACACCTGAAAGCTGAAACAGGTTTAAACACATTGTTTAAAACCCCTGCAATGTCGATAGCATCACATTATTATTTAATTAAGCTACAAAAACCGTAAAGCAGAATTATGGCAGAGAGAAAGCATCTTGCTCACCCTCGGCAGGATATGGAATAACAGATGCACACTGAAGCACTGCTTAACAGAATGTGAAAGGGAAATATTTTCCAGAGAAACAATTCCACTGACAATTTGATTTTCTACTAGACAGAAAAAACCAACATGGCGCATCAGCAGTTTTTTAAAAGAGTAATTGTACAGATAAATAAAGAGGCAGAGCAGCTGCACAAAGTGATCAGAAATTTAGGAGTTTTTTAATTTTTAAAATTCTGAAGTGCAGTATCTTACGAGGGTTTTTTTTAATGACAAAAAAAAATTAAAAAAAAATCAATGCATGGTTTCTTACTTCTGCCATGAAGAAAAAGGGATTGGGAGGAGGATAAAGGAAGATTTGTCATGTATTCTCCATAATCTCTATATCTGGCTAGGAACATAATTCATGCCAAAATAAAGTCTTTGGGAAGCACTGACACTTTAGTATGCTCATGTATAGGTCCACATTAGGTTAATATAACTGTTTACCAACTTAAAAAAATAAAAACAGACACACCTTTATTAATGATTTCTACAGAATTTTACATAGAAAAAAAGATACAAATTAATGCAGATCCACTTGGGCAAAAATAAACTACAATGTACTTAAAGATGCAACAACTTAATTTCCCCTGCACGAGAAGATATATTGGAACTGAAAGCTTTAGTTTGTCCTGATGCCAGGATACAGCACCAGTTATACTTAATTTTGTTTCTCATAGTCGAATCTAATATCAGTTCTAGTATATATATCAAACTGTTTATGTTTATTCTTATTGTTTGTTTCGATTCTGACGTTCCTGCAAAGAGAAAAAAGTTAAGATTTTAGTCAAAGGAACAAGCAGAGTTTTTAGTAGTTTAACAGAACTAATGTGATCCCAGATAATTACACACTTAAAACAATGTTGCTACATTTTATAAATATATTGTTCATACCCAACAAACCCAAGCCTTGATAATTTATGTTTTTAAGTGCAGTCTCAGGTGGAACATCTGGATGAATACCTGCAGTCACTTCAAACCAAGGTCACAGAGAGACAAAGGTATAAAATATCAACACTCCTAAGGAGAACCAGGATCTGCAATATTCTACTTTCTGGATTATTTTAGCTACTGCAGTAGTAGCACAACCAATACACGAGCAGAAAGCAGATGGCAGATTAGTGAACTCCATAGAACTGGTCTAATTTTGAAGCACTCAAATGACTTTGGAGCTTAGTCACATTCAGTAAAAGCAGAGATGTGAGCTGCTGAGAAATTCTGTCCCTAATTCTTCCTAGAGGTTCAACTATTCTGGGAAGCACTGGGAAACACCTGGGGGTAAGAGATAGAAACAATATCAGGTAGAAGGAAAGTTTTGTGTTTCTACATAGTCTGACAAAACCCAGCACAGCTGGACTGACCAACCCAAGAGTATCCCACAGTGCTGCTGGGAGGGTCTTTGAGCCTTTCCCCCAGGTTTCTGCTAACCACAAATACTGAAGGCAGTAAAGGTCACCTAAGGGATGGAGCTGGGGCTGCCTGCAGGGAGCTCCCCATCAGTGACCCCGTGCCCTCCCAGCAGCCCAGGGCTCCAGGGACACTGAGCAGCGCCCACAGAACACTCAGGGCTCTTCACTCAGGGTTCCAGGAGCCCCACAAGTGCACAACGTGCAAGGACAGACAGCAGGACAGAACCAGGCTGCTGTTCCTCAGTCCTGTGCATGCTCCAGCCATGGCAGCACTGCACAGTGAACAGAAAGGCTCAGCCTTCCCATTTTTGCTGCTTACAGGGCAGAACTGGCATGGAAATACTTAATTCTGTACTTAAACCCATCAACATGGCACTAAATCCTATTCCAAAGGAAATTGTGAACTAGCCTAAGCATCACCACCAGCCAACTCCTGAACTAACACCTTCATATTTTGCTTTGTGGACTCATTCTGTATAAAGTTCATCTCAGAATTGTTTCTGTTGTGATGTAAAGCTTACTTGCTAATATACCAACCATTGTATATGTAACAGACTGCATTTGCTGCTTCAGCTGGTCACAGCACAAAAATCAGAACAGACTTTTAAAAACTGAATATATTGATTTCTGCCTTCAGGCAGAATGTTAATATTTTAATTTTCATAATAAAATTAAGTCAACAATGTCCAGAATGAATTATTAATATATAATTTAAGACAGAAGTAAGAGATAGCAAAGTTGTTTTACCAAATCAACAAAACAAGCTGTGTAAAGTGGTAGAATTTATTATAGAAATCTATTCCTCCTGTCTTTTAACTCTCAACTATGATGAATTATCAGCAAAAGCCATTTCCTAATGGCAGAGTTATCAGAACATTACATGTTGTTCTTAATAAAAAGAGCTTATGTCTGCCCGACATTTCAAAAAAAGGTGGTTACAAAGTGTCTAGAACTGAATCATATCAACTCCATTTGCAGGCTTCCAAAAAGAGTAATTGTTCCATCCTATTTCCAACTTCCATTCCCAAGGTGGCACATCCCCTTTACAGCCCTACCATGGTCATGAGCCCACTCTTTCCCATTGCCACCTCATGTAACTTATTGAATTTATTTTTAGTTTTCTGTGTAGTCATCCACTGACCTACCTAATTCTACTTTCTTTAGAAATGGAAGCTTTCCATTCTCAAGGACTAGCCCCACATAAAAGAGGCAGGCTAGCACCTGAGACCTCTACCTGAAGTGCTCATGCATTCAGAAACTCAGCTCAGACTGTAATTCAGTAAAAAGTGCTCTTTACTGAGCAAGTTCCCAAGCAGTTCCTCCTACCTTGCTTTTTGCTTTCTCTCTTGGGGGCTAATCTGAGTCTTCCTCTTTACAAATGTCTGAAACCACATAAACTGATGCAGCAATTCTTCGTGCTCTCGAGCATGGCTGCTTTTTAGAAGTTCTAACTCTCAAATTCTCTTCCTTACTGCTATTTAGCACTACTGCGAGCAAGAATAAACAGTTTTGTAAGCAGCTAACAAAGCTGCGCTCATTTGGGTTCTGAAGATCCGGAGCCTTCAGCTTCTCTTCTCCAGTGGAATACTCTTGATATCTCACAGGAGAGCTCCAGCTGACTTCTCCTTCAGGGCACTAATCTGTGTGGTCTTCAGACACAGGGAAAATAGGCTTCCACAAAACTTGCAGAGATTTCCACCTTGGAGACACTCATCCCTGTCAAACTTCTTTTCTCTTCACTTCAGGCTAAAGTAGCTTCAACTTTCCTACTAAACTTGGTTAAAGTCAGTGGGATCAAAGCATTCATCTTCAGACACAAAAATAGAAATGTTTTCTTTATCTCAGGAACACTGTATTAATCTTAAAATATGTTTTTTAAACTAGAGCTTTGGAGGAAGGACAATACTCCATCCTTTTAAGTTCAGTGACTGTTCACAGAAAGCTCAGCATAAAGGAATCACCCAGTGCTAGGAGAAAATGAGTATTTCCAAGTACTAACACACACCAGCCAACACTTTTCAGTATTTAATCACCTAAAGCAGAACTGCTAATCTTGGTGATTCAGGAGCCTTCTGAGACTGTGCAGCTCTGCCAACACAACACCAAGGTGTAGAGCTGAGTGCCTTGCCTGAATCAGAGGTGACAGCACAGCAGCCCAGTACAGTAACTGGGACCATCTGCTGTGGTGCAGATCTGGGAGCCTGAGCTGCTCACAGCTCATCTGTCACCTGTGAACTACCAAGATCTGCAACAAGTTTGTCTTCACAAGTTTAAACTTTGGAAGACAACTTTGTTAAGGCTCTGATGGCATGCTTTTCGGGAATAATAACGAATGCCACATTATAATCTTTTTTTTTTTAAGAAACTCAACACATTACAACTTTTTTACAGTTTTCAGAGCATGGGCTTTGATGACAGAGGTAGCTCTGGAACTGACTGAAAAAGGCTGTGAGGGTCAGGTAAGAATTCATGCCACTCACTGTTCTGCTATTTCATTCCAGACCCCAATCCCCTCCCAGTTTCTGGTTAAGTATTTCAGTGTGGCAAATCAAAAGCTGGACTTATATCCCAGCATGACCAAACCCTCTCTCAATTCTGGAGGGATTCTTTCAGCAATGCTGCAAAGTGATCAATCTTTGGCACTTGGATGAATTTCATCCAGCATTGTACCTGCCAAAGCCTCACTGGATGATTTGGCACTGACACTGAGGCTCCTACATCAGTGACACTCAGCAGCACAAGCTGGAGCTGGCTCTGCACACAGCAGCCATGGAAATGCTGGTTAGCAACAAACTGGAACCATCTAAAGAGCTGAAATGCCAGTGCCTTCCCCTGCACAGATTACATTATTATTCTCTACTAAATATTTGTGTATAAATGAAATTGTATCATTTCAACTCTCCATGTACAGTTTAAGAATTGTGTCCCTTTGTAATCACAATAGCATGAAATGGAAGCACAAAATTTCAATGATTTTACAGCTAAAGAAGAGTATAATGAGTTAAATCCAGCAATCTGAAAACCAATTAAGATGGCACATATACCAATAACTGACCTAATGTCAATTAGGTTGTAAGATAAGGTTGTTGGCAATAAGATTCTTCAAAAATTACTGTCATTGGAAGACTAACTTTGTTAACAGTTCGAACTTCAAAAGCACAAACTTCTTAACAGTAAGAACTGTGTGTATATCCTGAAAAAAATAAACTCTTCTAGTAATCAGCTGGACTTCTAAAATTCATTTATCAGTGAAGGGAAAAAAAAACTTTCCAATCAAGTTTTATAGAGTGCAAGCTGACAAGCAGCATCTTAATATTCATTCCTTCATTGCTGTTCTGCTTTAGCTCTCTAGCACTATTACCTTCCTCAGTGTACTTTGGTTTCCCATTTTCTAAGCTATTGAGAGGAATCTAAGAAATGTTAAATTAGACTTCACAGTTTATTTTGTGAATGTGTAATACAAGCCAGAGCCTCTGTTTTAAATGAGGAGGGAAAACGCATTATTTTGAAAAACTGATACTGTTATAAATAAAACAATGACCTAGGTAAGAATATTTTTGTGCAGGAAGTGGGAATTAGTTATTTATTAAATCAACCCAAAATGAGATCAGCTCAACAGTCAAACACCAACCCTCTGAGATCCTACAAAGCACAGGAATTCTGCTGTTTGTGCCACCACTGGGATCCTGCTGAGGCCAGGGATTTATCTGTGCAGGAGTAGATCTGTTATCACTTTCCCTGTGCTCTCACTTCATAAACACCCACAGTTCTCCCCTCCAGCCTTGGCAGCAGAGCACAGGCAGAGAGAATTAAAAACCCAAACCCAATCACACCCCACTAGACCACAAACACCGGGCAGAGGAACCCAGGCTGCCTCACTTTGCCAGGACTCTCTCCTGCAGAAGGGAACACCTCTCCACATTAAATGCTGAATTGCTAATTATCTACTGAAGGAATGAAGTGTTCAAGTAAAGCCCTTTAGGTTTTACTTTGTGGAATCCCACAGGGAGTATACAAGAAAAACTTGCAATTTTAAGCTGTCCTTCCCTGCTGTGCTGAGGTCAGCTATGCACATCTATCATGGCCAGGAAAAGCTCAGCCACAAAGTTTTAAAGACACTGAACTCCTTTTCTCATATAATTTAAAGGTACAATCTATGAAGACAGTTTAAAGTAATTTTATATACACTTTAAAGTGGCTATATAAAAACTTTTAAATGGCAATTTTAGAATTTAAGCTGCAGGAACATCCATTAAGTCTTTGCTTTAAAACCATCTTAAAAAAACTGTGAGCTACCCTAAACTAAACCAGCCTGTCAAACAAATGCTGTATTTGCAATGCTATACTAAAAAAAGTCTAGGAAACACTAACAACACCAAACAAATTTAAGTGTTACTTCAGTAGCAACTACACATGCTGACACCTATTATTTTGGCAGGTCATTGCTTCTAGACTGCCTAATTAGAGAAAGGCATTCATGAAACTGAGGTATTGGGATGGATAGGGACAGAGATCCCTTGTGGCAGACTTAGAGCCATGAAAGTGTATGGAAAGTTTTATTACACTCTCCCAGTTACTGCCCAGACTTCTCTCACTACATCTTCACTCAAAACTTCAAGAATTAGTAGACAGATTAAACCTGGGAACTGAAAACCTTTATTTATCCAAATAATACACGTGACTTCAGCAGCATAAATGCACTCTTTCTAGCACTATTCCAGCAATATTATGAAACTCTTTCTTTTCCAGAGAGATAAACTGAATAAACAAAATCAAGTTTCTTATTCTTAAAGGTGATGTACAAATTTCAAATACCAGTACAGGTATCAATTTTGATAGCCCAGTTCCAGTCAAACAGTGTTTAAACACCTCATATTTAAGGCAAAAAAAACTTAAGTGACAATCACTGGCAGAACCCAATTCTGAAACAGAAACTATTTTCTATTAACCATTTTAAGATAAAAAAATAAATCAAACTCCAATAAACTGGACATAAAGTCCTTTACCTGCATTACTGCTTAGCCTTCTGCTTTGAAATTCATTGACTTGTGAAACTCTCACAAAGAAATATGCATCAGATTTGTGTTGTTAAACACACAAGAAACCATCAAGTTGAGATGTATTAAAAACATTTTGAATTCCTACTTACATTTTTCCACCATAGCAGCCTTCACATTTCATTTTCCCCATATCTGTGTATAAAATAAATTTTTTAATAAGTTTACCTTCCGCACCACCTCCTCCTCTTCCTGGCGCTTTTCATAATGAGAAAAGTCATCAAAGATGGAGGTCGTGTGCTTGTAAGTAGCAATAATTTTAAGCACTTGTTTTGCTTTTTCTAAGGGCACCTCCTGTGTATCACGGGAGTTTGTAACGGGTTTGTTGTCATTGTTCTCCAGCCTGATGTGTCTCAGTTGGTTGTTGGGCACATCCTTCACAAAGATCCACTTGACATCAAATTTCCCCTTCCACTTGTCCTGAGACCAGACACCTGCACTGGTGCCATAGTCCACAGGTGATTTCATCTCTGCTACTCCACAGAAGTGTCCACTGCCATTGACACTGAACAGCAAGTACACGGGGCCCTTGCTGTTCATGGAGCGAAAAGCGCTGTCCAGGCGTTTGTTGCCGTGTTCCGTACTACACCAAATAGAATATTTAATGGAACGATGAATATCATCCTCAGAATAGCTCTTTATGATGAACACACGTCCATTTTTAAGGTTCCATTCGAAATCTTTAGGGTTATAGCTGTGAGCAGCTTTCAGTTTTTCAAGGACAGGATGGGACTCCCCGCTCGGAACGGGGTTGGGCTGGGTGCTGCCAGCTGAGTTGGTGTCGTTCCCAGTTCCTCCACTTTGGCCAAAAGCTGCATTTCTGTTGCGAGGAGCTACCCAGCGGTTTTGGGGTGGCTGCTGAGGGGTCTGATACTGTGGCTGAGTCAATGGAGGAGGCTGAGCTGGAACAGGCTGAACAATTGGTTGCTGTGGCTGTGGAACAGACTGAGGAGAAGGTATCTGTTGGGGGGCAGGAACTTTTGCCACAGGACCCTTATTGTCCCAAGTACCTATGTCCATATTATGCTTTATAGGGGGTGGAGGCAACGCTCCTCCGATTACAGGTCCAGATTTTGTTTTCATTTTAGGCTGTGGTTTTGCAGGCTTGCTGGCAATAGCAGCCCAAGAGGTTGGTTTAGATACTGGCAAGTTTACATTAGATCCACCATTCCCAGAGAGGGCGCCTGTCATCCCGGCACTGTTAACAACAGAACCTACTGTTTTCACTGCAGAAGTCGTAACATCTCCACCAATCTTAAGTCCGACCATTCCCTGCTCAATACTGTTCATTCCAGGAGCTTTATTTAATGTATCATTATGAAATCCTGTTTGTCCATCCACAATGGTACCCCCCAGAGAACTGGGTGGGTAGCTGTAACTGCTCCCATATGCTGAGCTTTGTGTCTGCTGTCCTTGGGACCCGCTTGTTCCCCAAGCTGAGAAGGCAGGATTTTCAGGGAAGAAGTTAAAGCGGTGTTGATAGATATTATTTCCCAGACCCCCAGGCTGTCCAAAAACGGCATCGTGCATAAAATGATGATCCCCATTACTGAGCTGTCCATAGGTGGTGAGATAAGGGATAGGAGGATCTCCTCCTGTAGACCATGGTGCTTCACTGAGAGAATAGGGGAACCCAATAGATGGTGGATAATAACTGGACAGATAAGGATCAGTCATTGATGGATAGCTACTGTTCTGTTAAAGAGAAAAAACAGTCACCAGATAAATAAACCCTTCATTTATAAACAGCCACAACACCAAACAGAAAAGAACAATAGAGACAAAGTAATGTAATTTCTAATGGCAGATCTTAGTTCACATTCCAAGAAGGATTCAGGGCTAAAATGAAGTATCTGGGCATTCATAACACCCCAGAACTAGGGGCTCACACTGAGGTTAGTACTTGAGATGTTGAAACCATGTAATGTCACACTACTAAGGTTATTTAGTAGCCAATACCCCAAATTATTGCAAGGAGCATATCTAACTATATTTTGTAGCTGACAGAACTAAGGGTATTTAGCATTTCTAGACTGCTACATGGAAAGGGCTTTAGATTAATCACCTTAATATGACAATACATATAACATATGTATACACATGTTACAATCCTCATTATGGAGTTGCTTTGAGGGCCCAACAGTCTCCAACAAAAAGCTCACACCTCAAGCAGCAGAACATACACAGCCTACTTCTGACACACCTGCCAAGTTTGCCACAGGTAAGAGATACAAGCTGACATTACAGGGCCTGGTGCACCAGAGACAAATCCATGCCCAGATGGCACATGACACAGGCCATCCCAAATCCTGGAGAAAGACCCTTTCCAGCCTGTTGCATAAATCTTTTCCTCCCTCAGTAGTAAAGTTACAACTGTGCAGGAGTGTTCCTGACTGTTCTTTCAAACAGGACATATCTCCCACTCATGAAATAAGAGACCAAACATTTATAAACCAACAGATCCCCTCTGAAATTTCCTCCCCTTCAACTGTTAAGTCTTAGGGCAAGCTGAGAAGCTTTTCCTCTCACTAACACTCTGCTGGCACCTGATCTTGAAGCATTCCATATGATTCTTACATTCAGCAATGCAAAAGAACAAAGCCAGGATGTTCTAAAGTGGGTTTTATTCCTCTTCAAATCAACTTGAAGCACTCATACTGGAGACCTTCCAAAGTGACACTTCAACTGTAATTACCAGAGAGGGGGTGGGAAGGTCAACATCTCCTGTTAATGAGTCAAACAGTAGCTCGCCTTTCCTTACTCATAAAGACTATTTTAAGAGGAACTCTTGTTTCAAACTGCTAGATTTCAAACTTGAAAAGAAACATGTATCTGCAAAATTAGGAAAACTGCATCAGAACTTCAGTAATTTTTCCAAAAATCTGATTATTTCTCAGCTTTCTTAAAAAAAAAGTAAAATCCCCTCCTTGCTGAAGATAAGCCTAATATTCAATTGATACAGAATCATTTTTACTGCTCATTTTTCAATGACCTCTTTTCCATGACACCTCAAAGCCAGAGTAATTGAATAGCCTTATGTTTCATACACAGAATGATACCACAATATGCCTCCAAGACTTCCATACAGTACTGCAAACACTTCAGAGATGAAACAGCCTAAATCAAATGTTATTGATTCAAAAGAAATGATCTCTGCCACTGTTCAAGCTGCCTTTATTTACACACAAATTCTATCACTAACAAGAGGTACAGAAATCACCTTCCTATGAGATGATCCTCTAAAATACACTGAGTTTTCTGAGCCTCCCAAGCTAAAGTAATCAATATTTAGCATAAAAACCCATTTTTCTGAAAGACTTTTACACTGCTGAGTGTTATACTTCAAATGTTAATTTAAGAAAAAAATTAAAAACAAATACATATGAAAGGGAGGAGATTTAAGTAGTTCTCTGAGATACTTATGCTCATAAACTCTATAAGTTTAGATTTTAAGACCAAAAAGAGTAAGCCTAGAGAAAAGCAAGTGTTTTGTCTCAGAAATATTTAGGCTAAAGGATTTTAGACAATTTCTGCAGCTGTCAACTCTTCACACAGTCTGTAAAGTCTCCACAAGGATTCTAACAAGATTCAAGGAAACTTTCAGCAGCCATCCTTACCAGACATTCAATCTATTTAGACTGGCTTTATGCCAGAGTGTGTAAAAGAAACCCTGACAGAAGTTCTTCCCTTCAACAGCAGAACTTCAATAAACTTATCCTTGACCTTTCTGCACCCTTCTGTGTATTTTCTTATTAAAAATCCCCAAACAAAACCAACTCAACCATTCTGGTAATAAGGAAAGAATCTCCTATCCCCCAAAATATGCTCCATGCTGGTGATTCCCTGTTCCATAGGAATAATCTCTTGGTTCTCACTGATTTTACAGGAGGATGCTTTTCTTGCTGAATGTGAATCTGTACATGAAGAGTCTACTTGACTTAGTTTCCTCTGCTCTTAAAAGTACTTCTAACACAATATTACTCACCTACATTTGACTTTTGATGTTAAATATATTATTGTGTCAGCTGGAGCTTTAATTTCTTAAGTTTAAAATAAATACCAAGTTGGCTTCAAATCTTTTTTTAAAGTCATCTGTACTTTACAGTAATTTTCAAGAGCTGAATAAATCTGACTGGATAACTGGATAATAAGGCTTTGTTCAGCAACATGGTTGCCCTCAGTACAAAATCTCACAGTCCTAATTAATGCTACTGCCACTTTCCACTTAAAATTGTAAGAGGACCTACACAATTGTTTCTTGTGCCATGCCAATTTTTCACTGCAGCATAAATGAATTGGTCAATGGAGCTACACTTTCATGAAGAAAACTTTTATTATAATTATGGAAATTGTAACAGCCATAGCACTTTTTCTATTTAATCCTAATAATTTGGCTTGTTGACAGCAAAGACAAACTTCCCAGAATAAAACTATAATAGAAGGGTAGATTTTTTCTGTGTGAACATTCAGTATATTTAAAGTTTAAAGTCATTAAAAATCACATACAAATGTGATGGAGCACAATTTAAAAAAAATTAGAGGGAGGTGAAAACCTCAATTTCTTTTATAATTAATTCTACATTAAAAATTAAGATTTTGCTTCCTTTTTTCCCCACAAAGGCTTTTCTACCTTCCACAGC
>WBNQ01062874.1:0-14166 GCA_013401375.1 Spizella passerina | reverse complement strand
TTTTCCACCCAACCTTTCCTCTTCAGTGATTTTCTTACAAATTTATGTTACACTTCTTCCTCAGGCTACTCAATTAAAAACTGAGTCATCACATTAATGCTCAATCCAGCACTGCTTTTAACTTTATTTTGAGGGATTTGGCACACCCACAAAATCTTACTGGTAGCAGAGTTTCCTACTATAGTTATCTAACACAAAGCACCACATTGGTGTTTTTTAGGATTTTGGGAAGTCTCTCACAATAGTCTCACATAACAATGTGACAGAATGCAAGTGGAATTACTCAAAGGTTTTTAGTCCTATGAGATATGGACAACTTAGCAGAGGATGCCTGGACACTTTGGCAGTCACCTGCCAACAACTGCCACTTCATGAATCAAAATGTCTCAACAGGCAGATGAGAGGCTGATGAATCTGCCAGAGCTCTTTGTATAAAGTCACTTACAGAAGTAGTTGGCAGAAAATACACACTGACTTCTTAAAAAAGATTGAAATAAAAAAATCCTTTCCTAAAAGAGTAAGTTAAAGTAATAAAATCTCATCTAAAATAAAGTTATCTTCCAATCAAACTGGAATTAGGCAATAGAAACCTGGAGGAAATGCAATACTCAAAGAACTGCTTATCATACAAGGGGTGATGAAAATGGCTTCAGTCATTGGATCACAGGTGGCAGAGATGAAGCAAAAAAGAATTTAAAAGGAAACTTTAAAATCCTAGTGATCATTATCAAATTGTGACATCTAAAAAAGTTTCTCCATATTGACACAATATTCTCCTTATTGTCCCAAAGATGAAAACCAATCACAGTCCCCAGAGATTACTGGGCTCAGAATGTGAAGGATGAGGCTGAAAAATCCCAACAAACACCATGTTCAAATCAGAAACAAGGAATAGGTTTAGTCAGAAGATTTTTGGAAGATTTTTTGGATGCTGAGAGGCATCAAAGCTTGTAGACTTGAATTTTGCAGTAGTAGAGCAGAGGAGCTGATCACTGACTGTGAGGGTAGGGCAAAAGGACACTTCATCTGCAAGGTGAGAATTTCAGAGTCACAAGCCAAACTCTATATTTGAAAAAAAAGATCCCTTCTCTAGGCTTATTTCAGGTATTTTAAGGATGTTTCCAGGAAAATCTGACATGTTTTTCTTACAAATCTGATGGCTCCAGAAGGTACCAGGTAACATCTTCAGGCAAACCTGACACCTAAGCACAGCATGCCTGCCACCAAGTGTGACATAATGTGCTTGAGATCACGTATCAGGCCTGCATCTTTATTCCCTCAAGGCCACTGGATATTCTCCCCTGTCCTTTTATGGTGCTACAGGTCAAGATAACATCCTGAGGAATAATAAATTAACAAAGCAATGAGTGCTGAAGATTGACTCAGTGTGACATGGAATAAAGAGCACCTGCAGCAAGCAGAGAAAGCAAACACTCAAAGGTGATGTTGAATTGCACAGATCACCCCTGATGCAGAGAGAACAGGGAGTTCACTGGGTCCACAGGCAAATGTCAGGGTTGGAGATTTGCCCTCCTCAAATGTATAAAGTTAAAAAAATATTAAGTGCTGGCTTTAGCTGTTTAGAGAAAAATGATGGTGCTTCAAGGCAGGTGAGCTGAGAGTGGTAACAATGAGCCAAATTACACCACCTCAAATTACAAATTCATGGAGAGGAACCTTGCAGAACTTATTGAGGACTAAACAAAAGGATGATGAGTTGATAAAGCAGTAAGTAAAACAAGGAATGCTGGCTGGAGTGCTCTGTCCAGCTGTGTGGAGAGCTTGTTCCTCACCAAGGATGACCTAAACAGAAACAAGACAGCTCCAGACTCATGCCCTGAAACAGTACCTCAAAGGGCAAAAAGGTTTTGGAGGAACTGCTTAACTAGCATGAGCTATAAATCTGGCAAGAATTTCTTTGGAGGAATAAAAACTGTGTTCTTAGAGTAGAAACTATATTTATTTAATTCACTTAGCAAGTTGCTCAACACTGTGATAGCTAACAAATACAGTGTGGGATTATTTCCTTTGTTAGAGCCAAGTCACTGTGACAGATTATGCCTAGACTGATAGATTTTACTTACTGTATGAATATTAATGATTTTAGTTCTCCCTTCTCAATAGTTGTGTTTAACATATGTTTCCAGAATTATGCATCATGCTGCACATAATGCACCTCTCTCTCTGGCAAGGATTTCACTGCTGAAGGTATTGTTATCCAAGAAAAGGAAAGGCTAACTGGCATGCATGCATCTTTTGTGGCCTTCAATTAACACATTCATTAAAGTCTGCCATGGCAAAGAATGAGCTTTATATGAGTGGATTTCATTACTGCCTCACACCCTGTGCACAGCTCATGTGAAATGAATTGGTTTCAGCACAGTTTGTCAAAAGCACTGATTTCTGTGGTCAGAATCCTCCACCACCCATCTGCATGAACCTTTAAATAACCTGTGAAATACAGAATGACATCTGAGATTCTTCTTTACTTATCAATAATTTTCAGTGGGATTCTTAGGTGATTTGTTAAGTTCCTCCAGGATTTTCTGTCAAGGCTGTAAATCTCATTTCCTACTGAAAATTTGGCTGCACTTTTCCATATATTCTTTTCTTTAGTAACTTTGAATCTTTGACATCACAAACTTCTGGAGCCTTTCCCTCAGTTATTAAATAGTGCTGGAAAATATGTCATATGTGATCACAGAAAGGGAAGCTCATTGGAGAAGCTATTTATGACTGTGCATGTCTGCTCTGAGATGTAACAAAAATACCTGAACTCTTCCTTTGTATTTAAGTACTGAAATTTTCACTGAAATTTCTAAAAAGCTCCAAACTAGAAGAAGAGAAATTAAGAGCCTAATTCTTGGAAGATTCTGAACTCCTCCTTCATATTTAGGTACTGAACTTCCACTGAAATTTTTAAGGAGCTCAAAACTAAAAGAAGAGAAATTAAGAGCCTAATTCTTTAAGATTTTGGCCTTGGTCCTGCCTGACCGTGAATTTGGGCAAGGTTCACTGACTGCACTCTCACGGATTGCTGTGGTTAATTTTTTTGCTCTTTTTTTCCCATTTCTAGTTCTACTGTGTTCCTGATTCCTTAGCAAGTTTTCAAGTGTAAAACTGGGGATGATCATTCTTTATTTCTATGTAAAAATCAAACCACTGCTCCTTTCCACAAGGACTGAATTCCCCACAAGACTGAAAAAACACAAGAAAAGCAACAAAACCACATCCATCACATTTCTTTCTACGCTTTCTAAGCAGACAGTGGAAATCATCAGCATTTTTACACTGTGCACACTGTGACTTGTGCACCACATTCCTGTGCTGAGCTCACCTTGTCAAGGAAGGTGGGGCGGTCCATGGAAGACTCTTTGGAGATTGGTGGTGGGCGGCAGCCAAGGGGTTTGGTGACCATTCCATTATAGTCGGTCACTCCCATTCCACGCTTGTCCATTTCCACCTTCTTTTCCAGCAGAGCACCTGCACAGAAAAGTGAAATAGATTGGCAAAGGTGAGGTAAAGGGAGCAAAGTTGCCAACAGCAGTTCAGAGAAATTAATCTTGCTTAAGAAAGCAAGGCAAGTGAATAAATATTTTCTAATTAATCTGAGTATAATCAAATGCTTGTAATCATGCAGGGTTCCTGTGTTGCTTTAAAGACAAAAAAGTTACTTACACAGATACTTACTCATGGCCTGATCAAGATTCATACTGTTGCTCTTCAAGGCCTCTTCCGCTGGCTCTCTCTGTTAAAAACAGGAATTATGTTAAGAGGAAGAGCAATCATGTCCATGTGATTTCAAAGTAACCTGAGAAAACAGACACAACTCTTAAATACTGGGCTTAATGTTTACTCAGCAGCCTAAATAATGTCTGTGTGTGTTTTTTTCCTGCTTTCAGCAATTCTCACAATTCAGGTATTTCAGTTTGTCAAGGAAGTACTGGCTCTACAAGGTGAAACACATTGTTCTGTTTAAACATCTTCCTGTTTTCCATGAACAGCTCAAATATCACAATGATATGACCTTCTCTAAGAAACAACCCAGCTTTATTCTCATTTCACCTGTTTAATGAAAAAAGAGGAATGGGAGGGGATTATTACTGCACTTCAAAGTAATACCTGTTGTTATAAAACTATGAACTTCAAAATCTTATCCCAGTTCATCTCAGAGCTTTGAATAGGTTTAGAGCAGATTTCTGAAATCACAGTATGTGTTTCAATGCAGGTCAGAGCTACTTCCTGGCCTGGAGACTGAAGATCTTGGTGCAGCTACAGTCTGAAACAGCCACAGTCAGAAGTACAAGCTAAAAGCTAAGGCACAGTGTGCTGCCTGAGCACTACTCACAGGGAAGCCCATGTCTGTGAGCTGTTTTATCAGACGGTTCATGATCCAGGCCTCATCCTGCTTGCTAGATGTCTTCATGCCCTTAGTAAATAAATGGGAGATTCCATTAATGGGCTGCTTGCCACGTTCATTGTAGTGAGATGTACATAAAAGAAATGGTAAGTGGTTTTTATTAATAGCACATGCTACTGAAAGATGTATTAGTACATTAATTCAGAAAGTATTGAAGAACCCTCCGAGCAACGCGACTAAGATTCTCTTCCCCCAAAAGTGTAAAAATTTATCTCAGCTGAATAGGTGTTCAGTGTACTATTTAGTATTTGATTTGCTGGCCACTGAATTAAAGCCACCTTTGAATTTAAGTATTTCATTTTAATCCTTGGCAGAAAAATATAACGAAATAAAGCTGAAATAGTACAACACTTCCTGAAAAACATTCCCAAAAACAAGTTTGCAACCTTGAAGTTAAGAATGTTACTCAGTGTATTTTCTTAAAAACAAACAAGAGCGTCTAGATAAACACCTTTAAAAGATCTTTGTGCAGCTTTTCTATCACAATATCCTTAAGAAGTCTCTTCTTTTCAGTTCTCCAGAAAGTACCAAGGGACAAGCGCGGATTTGTTTTGGGCTGTGGACAGTACAAGAAACAACCATACTTGATCAAATCACCGGCCTAACTGTTGGCTAATGGATTAACAAACAAAGTGGCTAAATGCATTCCCAATTCCTTTAAGTTACAGCCTGGCCTTGTCCTGAAATAAAGGCTGTGCAATGGAAAATTTCCTCACACAATTGTCTACGTTCTCGGTTGAGTGCAGCATTAACACAAGTTCATTTTGTTCTCACACACACACACTGTCCTCACAAATAGAAAACAGCATTTTGTGTTAAACAGCTCCATCACAATGTTTGCTTTTCCACCACCATGGGAAGTGTCTGAAAGCCCCCTTAATACCTTCTTCTCTTTCTGTTAATACATTATAATTTCTTTAGAATACATGGAAGTTTATAAAACTTAGAGAAAACAAAGGCAACAACAACAAAACTCCTGAAGCATCTGACATGCCTAAATTCAAAGATCTCCCATTTTCCCCTGGAAACAAGGTAGGCTGTACTTGAACCACTGTAGTGGCAAGCTGTGCTTGTGTTCAGGTGTCAGAGCTTTAATTTCAGGTGTAATGCACCAGCAAATTTGTGACAACTTATTCTACAAACATTACACTAATTCCACTCTTGCAAGAGAGTGTCTTTATTTTTGTCTTACCTTTTGAAGTCCTTTCTTCGGGGCATTCCCCCAGGAATTACAGGAGGAGCTGCTCTCTTGTGAAGCAGTATTATTCCACATATCTCCTTCTTCATCTTCCCACTGACTAGTACTGAGATTCACATCATCCCCACCACTGCCCCAGCCTTCTTGCATAGATTTTGAAGCTGGAGGGAAAATGGGAGAAGAGAAATATTATACAGTTTCCTGCAAATTTCACAGAAATAGTCTTTTGTGCCATATCCAGTGTGCTAATGCGAGCATTTTCAAGAGACAAAGAGGTTCATCACACAGCTTAGAATGTCTTCTTTGAAGATAGCAAAAAAAGGGGAAGTTCTCTAAGAGAAGAAAACATCCAGCAACTTCCAAGTCCTGCTTTTCCCAGAATCAGTAAGATCTGTGGTCATGGCCACTCCACTCTCCCAGGAACAAGGAAGCAAAGTATGAGCACACATTTGTTAAGTGCTATTTTGCTTTCAATAAACCTCACCATTTTACCTACCACATTCTTCCATGAACAAACCAGATTTCCAAGTCATTAATGCTCAGACACTCATTCCCATCTTGAAGAATGGAGAATCTGAAAGGAGCTTGTGGGCAGCAGGAACACTTCACATGCAGTGACGAGGTTGTGTCACCTCAGTCTGTTTTTTTCTGTTTACTCTGTTTAAAGCTGGGATTACTCATCTTAAGAGTTCTCACTCCCTCTTTTATGTTTTCTGGGAATTCTAACTATGTCTCACTATGCAGGAGAGAATCTCTAGGCAACCTGCACAGCCAAGAGGAGATTCTAAAGCAATCACAGTGGTCCTTAGGACATTCAGAGATGGAGGAGATTTACTAAATACCACGAGTTAGGAATCACAAAGCAGGGAGTAGTTCAGGATGTTCCTGAACCTGGCAACAGTTTTAATGGCTGAAGAAAACACCCACTCACTCAATTTAACCCAACATGAGGTTGTTATCATCAGTGGGTCTCAGGTGTTGCTTTTCCTACCAGAATCAATTCTATCTTGACTGTTCTCCACTGCTTCTCATCCCAATACAGGTTTCTTTTGGACACCAAGGGTTCAAGTCCTAGTCACGTTCTTCTGCAGTTTCACAGCTCCCTGCACCCCTGCCATGCTGCTTTTCAATCAGACAAAACTACTCTCCTTTAAATTTCCAGATGAATGCACCATATTCATATTTCTGAATTAACTGGGTATTTGGATTAACATGGCCTTGTGACAGCTAACACAGTTTTGAGAATGAAATAATGAAGGCCGCCCTGTGGCTGAGATGCAGAGAAAGCAGAAGTGGCAAAGCAAACTCCTGTGGCTGAGATGCAGAGAAAAGCAGGAGTGGCAAAGCAAACCCCCTCCCCTGGCAGGACAGTGGCAGCCCTGTGTGTACCTGGTTTGCACAGTGCTGGGGCAGCAGCTGGAGCATTTGTTCTTCCATAGGTCCCTGCAGGCTCGGCAGGATTCTCTCCCCACCCGGTCCCACTGCTGGGGGGCTTCCCCCAGGCTGAAGTGCCATTATCAACTGCAGCAGAAGGGGAGGAAGGCTCTCCCCAGGAAGCTTCACTCTTGGTGTGGACAGCAGGCATCTCTCCCCAGCCTGCTGGAGCAAGGCAAGGAGAACAGGGATGAGAGGTAAGGTTTCTTCATCAAATAATACAAAAAAAGTTTAAATTTCGCTTATGAGTTTCTCTGGAAAGAGCATGAACCAGTAAGTACATACAGTGATTGTAGTTAAGTGTGTTAAAAAAATCCCTTAAATTTGGTTTTAGGAGGTTTTTTTTTAATTCAATACTAATGTAAAGTTGTTAACATAACAGAAAGAGGGTTTTTCTCCAGAGCCAGGAGCAACCAGGCTGCCAAGTGAGCACCACACTGGTCCCAAGGAGCAGCTGCTCCCACCTGCCCAGGGCCAAAGTTCCAGAGACCAAGACCCCAGTCTGACTTGGGCCTTGCTTCCTTGAAAGATCTTAACCTATTTTATTTCCTTTTCACTGTTAAAAAACTATGAAATTTCTTTTCTCATGCCCTGGCAGTAAGATGCTGTTTGATTGTACCTAATCTGAGTGAAGATTATCTGTGCTGAATGTATTCCTTAAAGCTATTATTACAGCTCTTGGTTACCTACCTATCCCTCATCACTGACCCTCTACATTACAATAAATATTATTTTAAGGGGAATTAATCAAGACTGCAATGAGAATCCATAATCAAACCACAGGGAATGGCAGGTAGAAGCCATTGTTTTCCTACAGAGCATTACTTGAACTCACTGAAGACGTAAGCTACTCCAAAGAAACAGCTTTAGTCTGGCTGGCCTTGAATGTAATGCTCTTAAATCCATCTGACAGGATTTCAGCCCTGCAGCTGAACGTGGCACCAACAGCCACAGGGCTCCTGAGCCTACAGAGCAGCCTGACCAACACAGCAAAGGGGTAAACTGAATTTACAGCCATTGTTACCAGAGATTTTCTGGAGAGGGGACTTGGATCACAGGTGGAGTTCAAGGTACTTTGTAAACCAGCACAAAGAGAGGCACAACAAGCAAGAAAACAAAATTCTTACAGATACCTGACACTAACCTATTTTTCTACAATTGTAAAAAAACCTACATCCCATTATTTGACAGCTGAGATCTTCACAAATATTGTAGAATTCAGTCTGTTTAAAAATTCCACTGGTAAATATAGACTGCTAAATTAGGAACTTGTTCCCTTTTCACTGGAGATGAGTGTTATTAAGATGAGTATTTTCTAAGTGAATGACCAGATGCTGCTTTGCCACAGCATTATTTCCTTTTTTTCACTCCGCAATGGCATCTGTAAAAATACTCTGGAAAGGTTTCAAAAAGCAAGAGCAACATTTTTTCTACAAACTGACACCCAGAATAGGTAGGCAATGGCAAGGGAGTGTCTAACAGCACCTTGAAATACACTGGAATAACCAAACATAATGGTTCACTGAGCAACAAGTCCTTGCAGAACTCAGTGAATTCCACAGAATTCCCCTTACCAGAAGCTGCAGCAGCATCCATTGCCAATAACAACTCAAACATTGCCTGGCAGAGAAAATAATCAAATAGATGGGCCCAGAGCTGTGCATTGATACCATGTTTCTGCATTATATATTTATTTTAGGCTCTATTCCTTACAGCAGCTCTCTCAGACACTGATGCCAGTGCAGATGGCACAGTGAGTGCCAAATTCTGCACTGGTGTGTTGCAGCTTCAGAAAACTCCTTCTCTACCAGCAAGAGGCACTGAATTAAAAGCAAGCTCCTGAAACAACCCAAAATGTCACAGTTTCATTCAAGCTATTTCCATTTGAAACAAAAATGCCATGGTTTAGGCTCGATCAATGTACCTTACATTTCTGGTTATTTTAAGGTGTGTAAAGAAGATAAACTGGCAGATCCACAGATGTACCTAAATGAACCTGTACTTAACATGACAGCTTCCTTGGTGCTGCACCTGAAATGCTTATTTCAAGGTTCCTGCTTGTATTTTCTAGCCAACTTTATTTAAGGGAGGCTTTGTTTGAGTTTCTGCCTCACTACTCAGGAGGCAACTGGCAGACAACTGTGAGTATTAAATCATATTGGCAGCTGAAAAAGATTAACTGCAGGCAAATGAAACACAAAACAAAACATCTCCACAACACCACCCAGGCTGCAAACAGGGACAGTGCAGAGTATTAACATCCCCCTGGCTTCATGCAGCCTCTACTGGAAACTTTACCTAATTTAATTTAGGAAATCATCCTGAAAACACAATTTATACATTAAAAAGCCAAAGTGTGCTATGCTATAGAGTAAAAACCTCAAAAAAGCTGGTTCCTCTGTTGCCCTTAGAAATTCAACAACTTCAACCAAAGGCCACAGATGTGTCATGTCCAAATTATTTTAAGTGCTTTTAAATGCACTGAGCAGGAAATAATATGGGATTACAAATAATGGAAGAGCCAGCCTTTACTAACAGAAAATAGTACAAGTACATAAAAGCAAACAAAATAAATCTACAAAAAGTTTTCCAAACTATCTTAACAGATAAAATTAAGTGCAGGAAATTAGGAAATAAAACCTGAAGGCTGCTGGAAAAAATAACCTGTGCACTGCAAGAACTACCCTGTCTGTAAATTCTGGAGCATTTCTCAATTGCAAACCTGTTCCCCCTCTGTGTAAATACTGCTGTCCCAATGCTGTCTCTGTGCTATCTTCCTATGACTCCAAATGATTCTGTTTTAGAAAGTTTAAAGGTGAATGAAGTTACATTTTTGAATGAATGATCAAAAACTCCCCATGGCTGTTGGGAAGGCAAACCAAGACCTTTGAGCAGTCTCAAAACCTGGACTCGGCCAAATGTTTTGAAAAGTTCTGCTTGGAGAAAACTTCCTGCTTTCTGTATCATGAAAATAATACAGATTTAAGCTCTTCTGGTAAAAAGCTCCTCAAAACCCACCCAGATCTGCACAAATGCTGTTTCACAACAGAACGTGCTCCACTTAAAGGCTTCTTTGGCAAGAAAGTGAGGTTTTAGTACTGAAGTTTTTAAACATTGTTAGAATTGCAAGAAATGAAAAGATCCCAGTAAGTAATAAACATGGACACGTTGGCAGAGCTTTGTTTTATAGGAATAAAAACATAATTAACATTGGGCCACAGCCAACAGGAAATCCTCAAGGGAAAGTGAAATGTTAACTAAGCTGCGGCAGGATGCAGTTGTTTTCCCTCAAAATAACCCTATAGCTATTTGGATGGCAGAAATTGTTTTCTTTCAAGTCGTTGGTCCGTGATAAATACCAAAGCACATGAGCACAATACAGGGAAACCAAAATATTAGAACCTTATATAGATAAAAAAGAAGATATTAGGCAGAAAAGAGGTTGTTTACTAATTACACACTAATTATTCTGGGTTTTATATATATACATTTAAGAGCCATCTACAAGCTTTAATCTTTCAAATTCTCATTTTCTGAAAGGGATTCCAGTTCATCACTGAGCATTCAGAAAGCTCTAATTTGGGTTTCAGCAGTGACATCACCCTTGTGTGAAAATCGAGGGCAGCTCTCTCAGCATCACTTGGCTGCCCCCCAAAACCTGGCTATTCATGGGCTGAGCACCCACCAGAGGGTTTTAGGCTTTCACATGAGCACCCTAAGGGAGCCCAAAGCTGAGCTGCTTTCAAATCCATTCTGATGGAAGTTCAAAGTAAGAAAAACATTGCCATGTGAGCTGCCACTTTGCGGCACAGGATTATAAAAGGAACAGAGATGTTTGGAGCTTTCAGAATTTAGACCCAGTTCAGGTTTTTAAAACTTAAGCTCCTCACTCTCTAGTAACCACAAATTTTAATTTGTGACCTACAATCCCCACAGGAAAGGCTGTGTTATCTTCTGTTGTTTCTTTCCTCAGCTGGAGGATGCTGGAACCCTGCCAGGCTCTCCTGATGTAATGAGCAGGAAAGCATCAAGCCCACTCCTCAGCACTTGCAGGGAGGATCTGATGCTGCTTGTGATCCAAAAATCTCTTTAAATAAATTCTGTTTGCAAAGCCATTTCTTATTTGCATTTCCCTCATATCAAAGCTGCATGAGTTAGAAATGTTAGGAAGAATTATGCACAAGTCATTTTGATTAAACCCCAATCTAAGCAAAACCCACCAGCTTTCTGCCCCTCTTTCTAAGTAATTCACTAGTACCTTAAAAATAAGCTCCTATAACCACTAAAGACTGTATCTATCACATTATCTATTTCTTTCCCCCTCTTTTTTCCCTCTTCTTTTCCAATGGAAAATGAAACTCCTTAGAGCATTCCTTATTTTCACCAAGTGTTTACCAACATCTGCTTCCCATCAATGGCTTTTAAGTTCTGCCTTCAAAGGATCTGGAGAACTTCTGGGGATGGGTGACAACTTGAATAACAAGACTGTAACTTGGCCTCTATTTCCAAACTAATAAAGCATACAACACTCCAATCCCAAAAGGAACTGTTAATCCTTTGTGAACTCCTAACTAGGGCTGTGCAGCAGAATTAAAATCCACTTCTTTGCCTGCAGGACGTGTGACTGTGACAACTTCCATCTGCCAACTCCGCCCTACTTATACAGGAATGGAATCCATGATTCCTTATTATTTATACTCCCTGAAGTGACTGACAGAGCTCATCATGACCCATGCAGGTGACAAAATGCCCATGGTAACTACAGAGTTCAAGAGTTGCAGGATTTTAGCGTGCACTGTAGCACAGGTTTTAATACACAATCATGCTTTGCATGGAAAAGAATTGCTGCTGGATGAACTTTGCTTGTGGATTGCAGAAGTTTCCTGGTGACAGAGCTCTCTGCAGAGGCTGCAAATAAATGCTCATACAAGTGGAGAGGGGATTGAAGTAGGAAAAAGAGTTAAACAGCACAAACCCAAAGTGCAGGGCTGTCTGTGTGGGAGGCAAGACACTCACTACTTGCTTCCCATGTTTTGGATGATCTGTGGATGTTTCAGGTCCGTGTACATTTCCCCCAGAGCACGAGGATGCTGCTGTGCAGCTGCCCTGGGAAAAGGGGGCTCCTGCCCTCCTGCCTGAAGGGAAGTCCCTGGGATCCATCCCTTGGAATTGCTGCTCTGGGTGGGAGATAAGCACAGCTCCCTCTCTGGCACAGCCACAAGCAAACACAGCAGAGCTCAAGACACAAGGGACTGCTCCTCGCTTCCATTTAGACAAAAATCCTTCCAAATATTCCACGTTTGACCTTTATACTTGTACTATACCAAGAGTTGCTAATACACATTTATATACTTTATATACACTATACCCAGAATTGCTGTACTATACCAAGTATAAGGTTTAATTTATGCCTGCTACAACTTGATCTAAATTTTCATATCAGAACCATATTTTTAATTGTCTTCACTATTACTCATTTTGTACTTTTCCTGCATGCTGACTTAAATATATTCTGAGAGCTGGCTTTGCTTATCTTGGAAAATTAAAAAAAAATAAAGGAGAAGATCAAAGATCTGCTTATCTTAAAAGATCTTAGAATCCTTCTAGCTCACATTTTTCAAGAAGCCCAACACTCACTTGAACCTGGTTGGGGGCAGCTTGAGCAGGTTGGTTATGTGCTCATAGGCAGCTTTCTGAATATGTAAACAAATTGCTTCAAAGAAACCCTTCCTTTGCTGCTATCCATGCTCCAAAGGAATCACTGCAGATTAACACCAGCTTTTAAATTCCATTTTCAAAATCTGAAGAGCTCAGGACCATTAAGTTTTCCTCTATAAGGTCGTAATTGTTTGAATAACACTAACAATGCATTGCTGTGTATGAACAGTTTCACAAGCACCAAAGTAATCCTTTAAAAATCACCTTAATGAAAAACAAAACCTCACCTCAACCCAACCAAAAATCCACTTTCATGATACTTCCATTACAGTTCAGGAATCTGAATTGTTGTTTCATGGATAAAGTTTTAAATATGGATTACATGAGGCAGTCACATATGTTGGGCTGACCAAGTACAAAGCCATTTAAAGATTTCTCTTTCTGGAGCACATTATTTCATTAAATAGGTACCCTCTACTGTTAACATATTTGACCAGAGTGGGGAACCTAAGACTATTTTTATACAGACATTAAAGCAAATTTGAAACATTCCAAAACATCAAAGAGAAAAAGGATGGGAATGAGAGAACAAATCCCACTTGGAGTAAAATGTGGCTAACAAAACAGTTCTTAGCCATGACCATGATGAAACAAAAACCTGGAAACAAAACTCAGATGGAGAATTTAAAAGAGTACTACATGATTAGATTTATTTTGGAGAGGTCTGTGGTCATGATATAGATGTGGGCTGCTAGTGTAACTTTTATTTAAATGCCTCTCTTTTAAGCATTTTCCCATTTCTATGCATTTTTATTCCTTGCTGCTTGTCTGCAACAGCACCTTGCCTTTGATTAGAAAAATTCCTAAATGTCTAAAACCTTGTCTTTGAAACACAGCTGAAGTTAGGATAACCTAACTTCAGCAACCCTAAATAACACCTTGAATCAGTCCCTGCTTTTTGAGAACCACACAAAATCCAGGATGCTGCCTGTGCCTGACCCCTGAGAAGAGAACCATTTCTTCATAAAAGACAACAAGCTGGACAGAGAAACAGCAGCAGCCTAAATTCATGCAATTGTTAACAAACATCTGTTGCCAAGAGATGTTTTGCAGAAAAGAAACAGATGCAGACTGTCTAAACAGACTGAGCCTGCGCAGTGGGGACAGCAGAAAATAACAGAAAAAAGGTTTGCCAAAATCCCCAGCGTCTCAAATGGTTGAATAAAAAGGTGTTAAATAACTGTGGAAGAGATGTTAAAATGAACATGGATCCACAATCTAAAACCTACCATGCTAATGACTAAATATTGCTTCAAGCCTTTCTTACATTAATTTAGATTATGGAAATTTGTGTCAGGTTCCACGGGTTCTGTCCTCAAGACAAGACAGCTTCAGAGAAAAGGAACAAACATATTCTGGACATAAACACAGGATTTCTACCCAAAACACCAACAGG
>WBNQ01062873.1:0-22438 GCA_013401375.1 Spizella passerina | reverse complement strand
TAACACTACACTCACATACTTGGAAAATTTGCTCAGTCAAATCATCCTCACTAGAAGTTCCTTGCAAATTTCTTCCTGTAATTAAATGAAAACCACAAAATTTCACTTGAAATCCGTATCAGAATGCAGTAGTGTATTAAACAGGTTGTTTAGCAAAAACACAACCATGATCATCAATAGACAGGGCAATGTAAATACTTAGCAGAGCTGAGCTACCATATCCACTGAGGAGCTTCCCCAAAACTTCCGTGGAACTGAATTAAACCACACAACTACCACTAGTGAAAGCAGTCACCAAGACTAGTATTTGTGAGATCAGAACAGTTTCCCCTTGGAAACAGCAAAGCCCTTAAACATATACTGAATTATAAAGAAGTGAGTAATTCCACCCCTATGTGACAAGCTGCTTAAATACAACAGGAATGCTTAAGTGCTCTGCTACACAGGGCTGCCATTACTCACACACTTAATGATAAGCGCATGCTCATTACTTCACTTTTTATGTTGCCATGTCTAAAAAGAAGCATGCGACTAATTAATGTACAATTATAAGAGCCCACACCCCCAGAGCGCACTGCATAAAAAAGAATACAGAGAGGAGATAAAAAAGCAATAGAATGACAGCTATGAAATGAAATGTAATTTGAATCTGCCTGCATATTTTACAGGTGAATGAATGACAGATTTCACCCCAGTTTGAAAGAGGAAAAGCTGTCCGCTTCTTTGGCAGAATCTTCCCTTTATTTTTTCCTGCGTGTTTTGACACTTGATCTGTACAAGATAACCACAAAGGGCTCTTCAGGGATCCATTTTGCTAATTAGCTATATGTTGTTTTTCGAATTCTATAGACTAAACAGCAGATTTGGTAAGCAAAAACAATCCTGACATGTCCTGAATGCACTCCAATATTATTTAACAACCTCTAGCAAATCACACAACCAATATTTTCACATGATGGTCCAATTTCTTTTCACATCAGTAAGTGCTTCTGCAATTTTAATCCATATTTTCTGCATTGCCCCAGCAAAGACAGACTGCATGAAATTAAGGCAATAAGCAACAATATTTGTGGTTTTCTCCAGAATCATCTATGAATCATTTAGGTGCAACTTTCATCAATAGAGAAATTTTACAATCATATACATTGAAAGTCCATTTTCAACACAGACTAGGAAAATAACAATTAACATTTTTAAGTCTTCTTCTGTGGGAAAAAAAATGTATGCAAATAAAAGATGCATCAGAGTATTTTTTTCTAAGTAGGTTACAATGCTGTCATTCTACAGAGATTTTGATAGCCTGCATCTACAGCTTCTGATGTGTTCTTTGGGATCCCTGCACAACTTTAGAAATACACTCTTCTATAAAAGGGAATAAAACATGTCAGCCTTGGCACAGATTGTCTGCAGCAGCAATGTTAGGAAGTAAAATGAAAAAAGAATCATAAAGTTGTATTAAATCAAATCTACTGACTCTATGAACTGCTACATTTTAACAGGGTAACTTCCTGCAAGAGGGCTATTACTGCACTGCTTTGCTTAAGAGGAGCTCCTCAAAATTTCAAGAGGACTATGGCCCAAGTTAGAATTTTAAGGCTTCTTTGGAATGTTTTGGTCTAGAAGTTGGTGACCCTGTCTTCACTAAAAAAGCACATCAATAAAAATCTTTAACTGTTAATGTTTCAATTACAGGCATCAGTGTAGTTTCTGTATATCTGAATGTATTGTTAGATTGACAGCAAAGTGGCCAGTCCCAAGGCCTGATGTTCCAGTCATTCCTTGCTCAGTGTTTCACTTGGCGTCAATTCCAATACCCACTTTCAAACCTTATTCTTTAATGCTGTCCAACCCCTTTTCCTGATGGAAGAGAACAAATACATGCTATCTACTCAATTTCTTGCACATGTAATATTTTGCAAGGTCCAAAATTTGCACACCTTTCATATTCTTCTCTTTAGGGGGACGTTGCTCAGCCTGAATTGAAAGTTCTGAAGTTCTTCAGATTACCTTTATTTATTACAGAAACTGCAAGGCTTTCTTCTCTAGCATTTTCAGGCACTACATCTTATATCTTTGCTTGCCATTGGGTTTCCTGCTTTTTATGAGGTCACTTTACAGTTACTGAATCTCCCTTTTTCCTCTTCTTACTAAATTTATTACTTCTTGTTGTTCCTTTTACCTTAGATTAAGCCTTTTATGTTTGCCAAAATTCTCCTTGGGGTAAGAAGAATAAAGTTGACTGTTTTGTGAAGAAAGGACTAGAAGACAGGAGCAAAGATGCATTACAGACATGTTTTAGACATGTAGGGCATATGGTCATTTGGTAGCCTCATAAAACTTTCCATAGAAAAGGAATGCCTCATTGTTTCTCCTTCTTTTCTGTATGCCCATTATATAAAAGGATGATGTGAAGTGCTCAACTGAGCTCTTACAATAAGAGCTTATAAAACTTTTCATCACTGTTATGTTTGACCAATTATCCCATCAGAAAAAAACCAAACAATATTAGAGGTAGCAGCAATTTAATTGAATAGTTTAGAAAATATATAAAATCGGATGCACTTGAAATATTGACAATATAATTTGATTAAAATAAGGGAGAATTTGGTTCCAATAATAGTGCATAAGCAAAAGATAACCATGGGGTACAGAGTGCAGGATTCTGGGACCCTTGCCACCTCACGTACAAGCTTGCCAAGTGAAAATCACCCCTCATATGCCATGTGCCAATGCCATCTCCTCCATTTTTGATTCATCACACTTCTACCTCCGCCCTCATCACCACCTTCAGCACTCATGCTCCACCACTCCTTTAGGTGGTCACACAAGTCTTCGGGGGTCGTTTTGGATGAAGGCCTCTCCTCTTCGATGTCCTTCAACTCACCCCTGGGTTACACATGCCCACCAAGCCACTACAATGTAAGCCAAAACTAACATATTACTACATTTAAGCATCAAAGCAATAAATGTCTTATAGTTGGCATTTTCCTGGGACCCAAACAGATTTTCCCTTCTTTCTGTTAATTTTTAGTAACTGTTATCTCTTGCTTTTTCCTGTCCTTGAACATCTGCAGGACGGGGTGGGGCGGGGTGGAACCCCTCCTCTCTCTTTCTTGGCATTACATTTTTTAACTGTTTTATTATTATTTTCAAACATTAATTACTGCATCAATATTGATTACTGTTTCAATTTTGCATGAATCATACCTATTTACCACATCACTTAACTACATTTTCTCAAATTAAACTGAGATTCTACAGAAACTCTACTGCATTTATCATCCTAAAGTTTCAACTTATTATGCAGACACTACACAAGTCTTGAGATTTTTTTTTTTCCTCTGAGTTGTAAGAAATACAGACCTGGAGCTTTACTCTAAGTGTAGTAGTTTCACTGTTTCTTAATCCTTTTGGGTTTTCCTTCCAGAAGGAGATCTTCTGGCTTGTTTCTTGTCTCTCTTGAGTAGCTTCTGTGTTCTGTGCATTTTTTCAATCAGGTTTTCAATTCTGTACTACCTTTACCCTTTTGGAAGTTTTGGCAAGACCCTCTGGTTAAAACATGTGCTGTTCTGTTGATTTCATCTGTCTGCTTGTACACGCCAAGGAGAACTAGTTCTTTTCACTTCATATGGGAAACTGTGCCACTGATTTTTTTGCAATTTTCAATGCCAATTACATTGTCTGCATTACTGAGTTTGGATCCCAGATAGATCCTTGCAGTCTGCTTGCTTTTGCTTAACATCGACTTTAGGCATGTGAGGTCTGCGAACTGCTATTAACCATGGCATTCTTGTTAAAATATGACTTTCCTCAGCCCACACTTAACTGCTGCACAATTAAAACAAATCCTTGTATTCTGTGTTTTATAGTGGTGCTGTCAGACCATCAGAAATGAAACATAAATTCTTCTAAAATAAGCTATATATATGACAGAAAAATGCGCTACCGTTTTTCACATAACCACATGGTTGAATTGAAAAATATATTAACTTGAAAAATATATGTGGTCTTTTCTATAATCACCATCTAATAATTTTTTTTTCCATTCAGAGCATACTGTTTCTCTAGAGGCTGTGAATTCATGGTCCTCTCCCAAGACTTCTATGCAGAAAAGCCAATTAATTTGCTATGAGCACGTGAAGCAGGTTTCAGATGAAGGTCCCTTTGGACCATGTGGTGACAAGCACCGCACAATTGCAGAACATTCACGCTTCCATTTGGCACGGGGTACAGACTGGTGCGAAGCCCTGCCAGCCTGACAAATGAGGCCTAAGCACCAGGGTTTGCCCACTGAAGTCCTGATTTCATGGCACACTGAATGAAGGCAGCAGCCCCACCGTGGGCCCAGCTAAGCTGTGGTCAGGCTGACACAGTTTAGTCTAGCCCAGAGCAGGCAATGAAGTATCCAGGTGTACATGAGGATATCCTGGACCTTCCCTGCCGTGTGAGGTGAGGGGTCTGATGGTTTCGACAGGAGCCTCACTCTTCCTTCCCACTGTGGACCAGAGCAGTGTCTTGTGGGATGCTCACTTCCAACCCTCTCAAGCTGTGCCCGACGGGCAAAAGCAGGGCCACCGTATCAGCGGCCATCCACCCTGGGCTGCCTGCAGTGTCCCCTGCTTCTCCCTGATGCTCCACGCATCCATTTCCCCGCAGATTCCCAGCCGCCGCCGTGAGACACCTCTCCCTCTCCCTCTCTCTCCATTTTCACACTCCACCCACTTTTTGCTTTCTTTCTCCATCTCTGCCACCGTCTCTCTCCCTCTCTGGACTTGTCTTTATTTGGCACTCCCGGAAGCCGCTGGGCATTGCTCTCCCTGCCTGCCCGGGCAGCTGATGTGACTGACTGACACCGGCTCCCGCTGAGGAGGAGGAGGAGGAGGAGGAGGAAGAGGAGGAGGAGGAGGAAGGAGAGCAGCGGCCAGGCGAGGGAGGGGGGGAGCGAGTGACCGGCCGCGGATTTTCATTGCAGAGAGGAGGGGGGAAAAAAAAGGCTACGCGGGTCATCAAAACAGGTAACTCAAGAGCAGGCGGCGGCGGGAGGGGCGGGATGCCGGGAGCGGCCCGACCCCCTGGCCCCGGGCAGGCATGGCGGGGCCGCGGGTGCGCTCCCGCCGGTGGCGGCGGCAGGAGCGGCCTCAGCGGACATCTTGGGGACGGGGGAAAGTGGTGTGGGGGCGACTCCGGGCTCGGCCGGGGGTGGCGGGGCGGCAGAGTTATTCCTTGGGCGTGCAGTGCTCTGGAGGTATCTGGGTCAGGGACCCGCGCTGCCCCTCGACTTCCCTCCTGTCACCTGCGCCGGCCTGCGCACGGGAAACCTCTCTGCCTCCCTCCCTTCCCCCGGCTGCTGAGTGGGAAGGGAGTAATCTGGGCTGGGAGAGGGGAGACCCGAGCGAAGTACCACGGCATGCGAGGGATCCTCTTTGGGGCCGAAGCCGGATCTCCTCCGCCGAGCCCCCCGTCAGCGCCGGGAGCGACTCCGAGGGTGCTTCGGCTGCGGCCCAGCCCCCGCCCCGGGTCCCGGCAGCCGACGAGTTATTAAAAATGCCCTCGGCTTGTTTGTGCAGACCTGGCTGTCAAGCGGTGCCGATCGTGAACTCTCTTAATCAGCGTAAGATGATCTAATTCTGAGGCAGGCGGCTGTAGTGCCGTTGGGTGTTGGGGCGCCGAGCCCTTGGATCCCCCCGCCCTTGAAGCCGGAGGTGTGCGTGTGGTGGAGGTGGCTGAAGAGCCTGCAGGTTTAGCCCAGAAGAAAGGGTTAAATAGCATCTTAGGGTGAGCGACCTAAAGGCGTAATATATACCTTTAGATAAAAATATGTAAACGATACTTCAAATACAGGTAGCTTTCAGAGGGGGCGAGAGGAAGGCAGAAGTGAAGCCGAGGTCCTGCATTTTGCAGTATCTTGACATCAGGAGCACTCCCCCAGAGACACAGCCACACAAAGCCGAGAAGAACTTCTTGTGACCTCATCCAAAAATGTGCAATCTGTCCTTTTCTTTGGGGATTGCTGTAGATTTGTATCTTGGCATTACAGCATCAATACTGAGGATTTTTATCAAGTAGAATTCAGATTTTGTAATGTGTAGGGGCAGTCTTAAAAAACAAAGAGCATCTGGTGAAGAAAGCTTTTTTATATATCCTACCTAATTGTTTTTTGAGTGATGGAAAATGTCAGAAAAAAAACCCTTCACAGAGGCCAGTGCATTCGGAAGTAGTTGGAAGGGATCTGTTTAGCAGGGGATCTGAGTGGGATAAACCTGCAGATTTTATAAATTTGTTTCTAAGCCAGGCAAAAGTGACAGTGGTTTATGGACTACCATGTTTCATTGTTTTGTGAAATTGTAATGAGAAGACTCATCCTACTTCAGAAATGTAACTGTAGAAATAATTTAGAATAGTAACATGGTAGATGGAATGAGCTGGAACTCAATACAGAACTCTCAAATATGGCCTTTTAAGACATTACTGTGATACCCTAATTTTTGTGCAAATTTTATCCTAGCATTTCCTTTTAATTGCTTATTATGCAAATGATAGTAAACTTTTTTCTGGTTTTATGCATTTTCAGTACCAGGATTTCATAACACTGGCTCTATTTGAGCAAGTTTGCACAAGAACAAAGGCAATCTACCTTCTGTAACAAAGACAGGCACATACAACAATATGGTCTTTTTGGTCTTGAGCTTAACAAAAATCCAAGTCTTCTGAATACTCCTATGATTCCTTTGTGTCTTTCCCTTTGAATGCTGCTCAGATGTGGAAGGTGGACAGGCAGAACTCCGAACTTAATGAATAAAATATGTTTTCTCAATTAAATAAAAATGAAGAGGATGTGCATTATTTACTATAATGGTAGAACCAACCTCTGACATGTTTTCATTATTCTTTGTCAGCTGTGGCTCTCACTTCAATGGAGAAAAGTGCTTCTTATTATACCATAAGGAGCAAGGGTACTAAGATTACATGTATTAAATTCCCTCCCATCATTAGATATTCTGATCCCACTGTATCATTTTTATTGACCATGAAAAATACATTGGGCACCCTAAATTAAAAAAAAAAAAGTCATTAAAATTCACCCAGGTCCAAAATTCTTGGTAATCTGAATTAGCAGATACTGGGAAAATAGAGTGAGTAAGGAGGACTGGAAACCAGGCAACTTGTATTCAACTCTCAGGCTCAATGTTGACTTGCAACATCACCTGAACAAAGTCAGATAATCTATGCTTTAATCTGTGGCCTATCAGTGGCAATAAAGTTGCAGTTGGTTTGAACTCTAGGGAGAGAAATGATGAACTGCCAAATATGTTAAAGAATATTCTTTGTGGTTCTGCACGAGTTCTAACATCACGTGCATCAGCAGCAAACTCAGTAGCTGCAGTTGCTGCCTACTGGAACATCTGACTGCATGAAAGAGAACATTCTGTGCTTATTGGGGCAGAACCAAAGAAACACCTATGATAGATAAGGCATCCATTTTTTGCAGTTATTCTTCTGCTTTATTATGAACTGATTAAAGGATTTTGCTTGATAAAGTACTCTTGATATATAAAAATAATTTAAATTCCTTTTTCTAAATCTTCAAGTGCATCTTTTGCAGTAGAGGGGACAAATGGGAACTTGTCATTTTCATGTGGTACAGAGTCCACTCCAGTTGCTTACATAATTCTTCAAACTCTAAAGATTCAGCTTTTCTTCAGAGTGTCACTGCTAACAACTATACCAGAGTAGCAACACCTTTACTAAGCACTGTATGCTGAAATGACAAAAGCACGCGTGAGCACAGCTGCATCTATGGCAATGATTATGCTGATTCAGAGGCTTCATCAAGAGTAGGGAGTGTGGAGCTTCTTAAATCTCTGTAACCTCTGTCACCATTTAGCAAGACTTTATGGCACAGACACCACTAGAGTCTACACACATACTGCCTACTGCTGTGTTAATTTTACCTGTGTACTGAAGGTATTCTGACTATCAGTTTCAGGGACTTTTAGTTATTTAAAAGGTCGCATTCAGACTACTTTCCTGAGTTTATGCTAATGGCAATTGCTTTGTCTGACCCACAATTTTTCAGGGAACAGCAAGCAAAATAGGTTGCTCGTAGAATTCCAAATACCAGTAGTATGCTGGGAATTAAAGCCTTAATGCTTTTGTAGGCTATATAAAAAAATGAAACAGGAAAATGCTCAATTACGTAATTAAATAGTGGCACATTTTTCCAAGATCTGCTCAGATCCTAAGCTTTAAGCTATGTTTTGTATTAGTTTAAATATTTAATTAATTGCTCTTTGGAAGGAATGCAAAGAATCATTTACATTTCTGTGCGTAATCTGTCGTTGTCTAGAAACAGCAGACTAATTCACCTAGAGCTCTGGGTCCTCTAAAGCAGCAGCCACCCTCAAAAAGGCTGACTTTTACAAGCCTCTAGGGTAGGTGCAGTTTAATTTCTCTATGTTTAGCAAGACCTCACACTGAAATACAGGAGGGATAAACAGTTAAATGTCTAAGATCTTGTATGTGAGCAGGTTGTATGGATTGTCATTAAAGCTTAGGACCTCTTAAGTAGTAACCAGGTTATATCCGGAAATAAAGGTCTGTTTTAGTAGCAGCTGGCCCATTTCATCCTGAATCAGAAGCAAAGGCACAAATTGCAATGCCAGCAGTATTGCAAAATCAGTGGGATGAGTTTTAGAATGGGATGCATGAAGACCTTAAGTTTTTGTGACCAGTAAAGATCCCAATTGAGCTGCAGAGCAGAGGGAGGACTCATGGCAAAAAGTTTGCTTAAGCCCCGTTGGCTGCTGCTATGCTGGAGGAAGAGCCACTGGCTACGGGCTGAGTGGAGCAGCCATGATGAGCCTGAGACCATCAGACAGAGATTGCAGCAGGGTGTTCTGGTAAGAACAGGAACGCTTGCAAACTTGGCTGAAATCAAGCCCAACTATTCAGGCTTCAACATAATATGGATATGCATGAGAAGTAGGGTGTGGAAGTTTTGTGAAAAGCCACCAGCGCAGCAAACAAAACTTTTACAAACCTTGGTACTGAGTAACTAGTCTTTTCTTCAGAAGTAATTTCACAGTTTCTGTTTTTAGAGCTTGCAATACCTTTCACTTAGTTTTAACTTCCTCCTATGTTTTTTTTCTTTCACATCCTGGAAGTACTGAAACATTTGTACTTTGTGGAATTTACCCTTTCAGAGAGTTCAAATTCAATTTGTTTGGAGCCACAGCATAAAGATCTTACTGTTCACTTATTATGAACTGCACTGAAGCACTTGAATAAAATCAATGTCTGCATACAGTATTTTCTCGGTTCAGCAAGGCAGTCTGCTTACATACAGTAATTGGCCTTGTGACAGGTAATTAAATGGCTTGTAAGGCCTTTAGGATGCTTGATTACATGAAGAGCACAACACTAATATATAGTAAATGAGGTGGCTAAGAACACTGCATTTCTGTTGATTGCGCAGATACTAAAACTTGTACACTTCATTTGAGGGAGAGAGGAAAATAAAACCAAGACAAAAGACCATGAGCAGTGGTGACATGAAAAGTGAGCATAAAAGGAATAGGAGAATGTACTTAGAAACTGGGTTGCCTTGGTTATTTTAATTCAATCATGCTTACACAAACTGTCAAGCAGTCTTGACTGCTTCAGTATATCATTAAATAATGAACTCGCTCTTTGTGATCACAAAATTCATGACAGTCAAAATTATTCAGCAAGGGATAGAAGCTCTTCACAGAACTTCCCAATAATTAGGAAGTGAACTGATACTCCAGGAGATACTAAGCACATACATGAACACATGCCATATTTTAAAGAATTCATATTAAGCTATCAGAGGCCTACTTGCAGTCCATGTTGTTATTATTACATTGACTTGTAGACATGCAGCTTGATGTGTGCAGTTACTCACCCATATTATGGGACTAAACTGGGATGTGATAAGAAATCCAAAATGCATCAACAGTCAGAGGTATTTGTCAAAACAGAGATTGTTTTACGAGGTAAGTTTTACAATTTTTTCTGAACAGTGGGATGAATAAAGGGTTCTATTCTTTTTCAACATGGTTTTGTAGACAGCAGCCTGATCACTAGGAGAGGGAGAGAAGCAGAGGAGGAGCCAGAATGCAAACAGAAAATTATGCTTTGTGGTACCAAGAGCATAAGGCCAGACAAAGGAAAACACTTGGGTGAAATGGGAGAGATTCAACGTGAACCTGCTTTTACTTCTTCTATGCAAATGTTTTTTTGCTTATAAAAAGTAGCCTTTTAAAAACACAGAGGTTATGCCAAAGAAAGAAGTCCACACACAAGATAGTTGATGTAGCATGCTCTTATGCACAGCCATAAGGGACTCATTTTATAGCATAACAGTGGCTTCAACACACACAGTGAGCTACAGACAGAAATGTTTTATGATGAGTATGCTAGAGTCAGCCAAGACTTCACATCAACTTAATAGTGAAAACAGCACATTCATCCACAAAAAGCAGAAGTCATACAGACATTTTTGTCTTTTTGCTAGTTCAGGTATAACTGTCCATCTTAACAAGCAAAAAGGTCAAAATTCTAATACTGTTTGATATACAGAACTAAATATTTTAACTAGGTTTAAAAATTAAATAATTCTCTCTACTTCAGAATTAATTGCTCCCAAATGAGCTTGTAGTAGATTTAGGGGCAAAACAATAAAAAAGGCTCTGATTGGAAACTCAAATCATTCTTCTCACACAGGGCCTTACTGAGAGGTCTTCTGGTTTAATCCAAATTGACATCAGTTTGAGAAGATTCTGTTTACATTCCTCCCCTACAGCTAATGGAAAACAAAATACAAACCATACAAGGTAATGTTCCAATTGGTCTACCAACACATACTTTCTTCTCACCACTGTTCCTTTTGCATTCTCTGCCCAGAATCTTTTGTGATAGCAACCCAAAGAATTTAAAGAGCTCCTTCTTACCACCCAGCCAGTACTGAGCTGCTTCCAAGCTCTATCTGGGAATGAGGAACTCCAGAGACCCCAAGCCAGTGGGGTTCTGAACAAGAATGGGGTGCAGCAGGAATTTGGGTCTCATGGCCAAGATGGCAAAGAGACTGCTTACTCAAAACAGCTTGGATTTGTAGGTGTTCGAATGATGATATAGGAAAAAGAGCCATTTCAGACCCAGTCTGTCTGTGTTTGTGTCAGAAATTAAGTGCTGTAAGATGCTTTTGTAATTTGAGGGGATGTTCAGGAATGCATTTCTCCTCCCTTGATGTATGTTGACATAAATTGTACAGAGGAACTCTCAGAGGACACGGTGTTTTAGATCTATAAAATGTTCCTGACTGGCTCTCTGATAGTACCAGCTGGCAATCTGGGGAGTTGTGTATTTTATTTAATATCTTGGTAGCAATTTATTAAAAGATTAAGAGAGAAAGCACATGTGCAAGGTGCTGTACTTCCAAGGACAGTGTGATTTTCCACTTCCAAGGCAGTGCAGCAATGGTGAATACAATTAAAATACACATTGCTGCCTGTATTGTGGTTTAGGCATCTGCCCTTTTTTGGCATAGAGAGGAAATCCAAATCTGACATGTAGGATATCAGATGATGTGCATGAGTGAGACCTGGCATCAATTTTCAGATGCTAGATGAATTTGGAAGAACTGGTACTGAGTGGGGGCAGGGGAGGAAAGCAAATAGATGAACAGGTCATTTCTTTTCCTTTCAAATTAGTAGAATGCTAGAAGTAAAAAAACAGTGGAACTTTGTACTCTATCTCTTGCTGATGTTTGTGAGAATCATTTCATACTTTACAAGGTAGAACCACTCCTTTGTTCAAAACTCCATTTTTACATGCCTGGTATGTCATCATATGTTTTTTTTTCCCTTTATGCTACTGTACTGCTTTTCCCTGTGCATTCATTACAACTTGTTTCTTCTTGAGGATGGAGCAATATTGTCCTCTGTTGTAAGTCACATACTACAGGAATAGTATGTGTGTGTTTTGACTTACAGTTTGCTGTTTGGGATCAGTATGTCAGGAAATTCTAGTCTACAGGCAAGTTTTTTCCCCCTGATAATAGATAAATGGTGCTTTGAAACAGCTGGGGAGGAAAGCAGTGATCTCCCAAGGTCTGTCTATAAGAAGAAATCCACTCTTTGAGTTTCACATGCTTTCTTCTACCTGGTTTTGGCTTTTCTTCTTTTGTGGAAGAAATGACAGATGGTAGTACTACCACATGCCTTTAGCACTCCCAAAAAAGATACCACTAACAGTAAACAGGGCAGAGCTGTGGATCTTCTGTCTTGATTTTGTGCCCAAGAGACGGTTACCAATGTTGTGTTTAAATGATTTGTCAGTAGATGTGTGTTAACACCTTTCCTGACTATTAGGTGACCTTACTTTTAGTGAAGGACAGTGTTCTTCACCAGGAGAGCAACTGGATAAGGATTACATGGGAGTTAAAGCATTGTTATTTTTAACTCTTTATAGGTGGTCAGCATCAGCTCTGGGAAAAGATACATGGTTAACCCTGATAATCACTTCAAATCTTTAATTAAAATCCTGACAGGGGAGATAGAGAGTCTGTCTTGAAGTAAAAACATGTTTTATGAGAGTGGAAGCATGCCACAGACATATTTACATCCTCTTTTCTTTAATGTGCAGAGATTTAATTTGACACTGTAAGTAGACCAATCTTATTATTTATTTATAATATAAGCTCTGATGCTGCATCATGGCAGATAGTATCTTCACAGAGTCAAGCTTTGCCATTTGTATTCTGATTCCTTTTGAGCTGTGGCTTTGTGGTGTCTCTTTGACCAGGCAAAGTGCAGTGTGGAATAAGTAATCAGATAAACAGCTGAATATAGGCCAAGAAAATGCTGAAGCGTGTCATAACGTGAGCCAAATATGTAAATCTCAATGTATAGGCAAAGATGTCAGTGTTTAGATTGAGAATGGATGAAGAGAGTTTTCATGCTATTGTTCAGTGGATGTTTAGAACAGTAACTTTAATTCCTGTGTTGTTTGTAAGGTAGATAACACTGTGTCATTTAATGATAAAGAGAGGTGTAAATGTAAGATTTGAATATGTACAACTGATTGCTCTTTTAGTGTTATGGACAGTAATCACAAAAATGTTTTTACACTTTATTCATACATGACAGGCACAACTGTGTGTATTTTATGTGCATGTACATATATGTATAGGAATAGATGGAAATACCATGTACTCATGGTTATATAAATCTACAGATAAAAAGGTAGACAGTGTAAAGATGATGATTATTAAGTGTAATATTCTATATTAAAAGAATAGAAACCTGACATCCCTAATATTAGGGTAAAAATGGTTTCTACTTCTGTTTAAAGACTCTGACTATATTATTCTGTGATTGCTGGTGATGCCTGCTTTTGGAAGAACATTGTAGTTCTCCAGTTAATGGGACTAGAATAAAACAGTGAAGAATATAGTAAGTAAAAGACTATGTGGTAGCAGAAAGGTACTGCATAAAAATTTTTACTGCCTTACAGAAGGTCATTTATTGGGTAATACATTAGAAGTCTGCTCATTTGTGAGACTCCTCAGACCTCCTGGTGTGTGCACTCAAATCATTGAGTTTGTCATCAAACAGTCGGATTCTTTCACAGGCAAAATTGGGCTGAAGAGGCCAAAAAGTAACAGGTCTTCCATAGAAGTTTGTGCATAATTTTTGTGACATTTGATGACATCATCAAGGAAAATTTTAAGGCAAATGAAAAAAACCCAACTTACCAGACTGTATCTTCACATAAAAAAATAGGTACTATACTAAAAATATCTTTTAAAATACTGATGAAATTAGTTGACTGTATGCTATGTTATGTATTAGTACGCTATGTTACACCAGCAACCACCAGACTTGAGAGTGGTTGAAAACAGAACTTTTAAAATAGACACCATTTTAGGTTTTTATGTAGTAGGGTAAAATGTGAAAAGTATGTACTCATAATATTTTTTAGGATTAACAGTGCTTTGTTTTAAGAAAAGTTTTAATATTCTCATAAAAGTTTGAATATTTCAGAAGCTCCCCTGATCCGTTCATCTCATTTCTGCCAAGATATTTGTAACCTTACAAAAATTTAAGGTGTGTTTTTTTTAAAGAGAATTGATTTTTCAAACAGAATAGTGTGCATTTTGCAGTATAAACACAGTACATTGCCAGTGGGTCAAGAGAGGTGATCCCACCCCTTGCTCTTCACCTGACTGAACTCTTAGGTCAGGTCAAGAATACAAGCAGTTTTTATGGATAACTCACCTGGCATGGTGAGTTGTCTCCGGTTCTGAAAGCAGCCCTGGTTCTGCAATACTGTGCTCTGGATAAATACAGATTCACCTAAATGGACTCATTACATGACTAATGAGCCCTGGTGAGGCCGCACCTGGAGTACTGTGTCCAGTTCTGGGCTCCTCAGCACAAGGGAGACATGGAGCTCCTGGAGCAGGTCCAGTGGACGGATGCAAAGCTGACCAAGCAAGTGAAGCATCTCTTTCATGAGGAAAGGCTGAGGGAGCTGGGCCTGTTCAGCCTCAGGAGGCAGCTGAGAGGGGATCTCATCAATGTCTATCAGTATCTGAAGGGAGGGTGCCCAGAGGGCAGATCCAGGCTCTTCTCAGTGGTGCCCAGCAATAGCACAAGAGGTGGTGGGCAGCAGCTGACGCCCAGATGTTCCACCTGAATATGAGGAAGAACTTTACTGTACAGTGACCAAGCACTGTAACTGGTTGCCCAAAGGGGTTGTGGAATCTCCTTCACTGGTAATACTCAGGAACTGTCTGGATGCCATCCTGTGCCATGTGCTCTGGGATGACTACTTGAGTGGGAAGGTTGTACCAGATGACCCCTCTGAGGTCTCTTCCAACCTGACCCATTCTGTGATAAGACAAGAGAGCCCCTCTGAATTTTTACACTGTTCATGTGCATGCTGTTTAATGTCATCCTCTTTTGGGGTTTGATTTTTTAATTTAATATAAATGGGAAAACTCCATAAATTCCACACAAAACTTTCTCACAAGAATGATTCTTTCAAGGGTTTCATGCTGTAAAATCTTCTGCTTCACTTTTAGGTCAAACACAAACCTCAATACATTGATAGAGTAAAGTCTGAAAGTCCCACCCTGTTTGAAAGGCAGCATGACTCAGAGCACAAGAGCTTTGCACGTGTTTCCACAGTCCTAGTAGCTAATTTCCTCTCATGCTTAAAATTTTAGTAGAAAAATATTACTATATTTTACTAATAAGAATTAGTAGTACTTGTTTGTAAGTGAAAACATTTATTTCCATGGTACTTTACTTATTAATTATAACATTTAGGCACTCTGCACTGGCTGTGGAGACACTGAAGCAGCAATGTTTAGTTTGGTTGCTGAGTGTTCCATAGCGGTGCATTTTATTGGAATCTGCTATTAGGCTTTAATATCTCTGCAATACTAGCAGGCTGTTTTTTAGGAACTAATACATTTACACTTTTGTTCCCTGTCTGCCTAACCATTCTAGTCTCTGAGCCATAGAGGAATCAATGTCTTGTGGAAGAACACCACAGGATGACGGCCCCAGAGAGCCTCTGACTCCCTGCTTGCCCCAGCTGGGGATGTGCATTCCCCTGTTGCTCCTGCCTTTGCACATCCCGGTGCTGGGCGGGGGCTGCAGCCTGGTGTGGGGGCTGGACTGGAAGTGGCCACAGGGAGCATGTTGATCAAGAGCCATCATCACCACATGCTCCCTTTGCCAAATGTCACTTACCAGGATCAAACACTCCCAACCTTCAGTGGGGAACATGTACATTAAACTCGCTCTGTTAAATGATAGGGGATTTAAACATAGCTTTGCCTTTGCTTATGTAACTCTTTCTCACTCTGGATGGTATACAGCACTTTTTTCCCAAGAGATTGGCCAATATTCAAAAATGTCAATGCCTACACTGCCTCACATGTAAGAGAGCAGATAATCACATTGTGAAGAAAGAAGGCAATGTGTGAGTTGTTAAAAATGTAACCTAATTTCTATTTAATCTTAAACCAAAAGCACTGCAGCAGTACTGCACAAGCAGGCCTCTGGATTTTTTTTCCTATCCAAATGCTAATCATCATTTGATTTTAAAAGCTTGGGAAACACTGGTTCATATAAGGTGCTTCTGTAAGAAAAAAAGTGATGGTAAAACATATAAAAAAAATAAACAGGAGACCTTCGTGGATTTTTGTGTCAAGTGGCTGGGTCCTACTAGAAAGTATAAAAGACCAAGGTAAATTTCAGAATTAGCCTTTTCAAAAATCAGAGAGTATTAATTGGTTCTGTGTGTTAGTCTCTGTAAATGCTGACTCGAATCATTGTAGGCATAAGATTTAACCAGTTACTTCTATGACTATTCCAGTTGTCTCAGTATCTGGTTGGGAGGATGTATATGCATTTTGTCATAAGCTGTTCACGGGCAGACTGTTAAAACCTACACTAGCAGTGGTTGGAACCTGCTACTTAGAAGGAAGAGCCAGAGTTGAGTGCTGATACCTGCTGACAAAGAAGCAACTTACCCTTTGTCAGCTGCTTCACTGCAAATGTTTATGTGCCAGAAAGACAGTGCTTAAAAAATGAGAGTTTTACCATAAAAGAAAAAGCCACAAGATGAACAGAACTGCAGCATGAAGCAAGGACTTTACTGAGAGGGATCTAACACTGTTTCTATCCATAATGATTTTCTTCAGAATGGCAGAGACTCATGGCTTGATGGAGAGATTGGAGAAAGCAGTGACTCGACTTGAATCATTGTTTTCAGATTCACACAGATCTGGTGGAATGGAGTGTGATGGCATCAATGGAGTCAATGGAAGTAAGTATGTTATTTTGAAGTACCATCTCTCTGTCATTAAAAAATTGCAAATAATGTATATGTTTGTCTTCTAAGAGGGAATGTAAACTAATATGGCCTACAAAATGAATGATTTTACTGTTTCTTAAATATACTGTCCATGTCTCAAGCTTTATTACTCTTTCCACTTTAGCAATTATATTTACAACTTATATTGTTGTAAAGGGGAATAACCCAGCTCAAATACCTGAAGGATCTTTTATTGTAAATAACTCCCCAGGTGAAGATGTCTGCTTGAGCCCAGTTAGCAGAAGAAATGAGACATCCCCAAATGTGCAGCATAAATATTTCTATAGAAGTCACTAATATAAACACTGTTGATTTGCCGGCTCTCTCTGAATTTCATGGTGCAGACCCACTTAATTTGTTTAACATCCTTAATCAAACATGAGTTTGGAAGCATTTACTCACTATAAATCCATGGCCCTACATTCTTATCTCTTGAGCTCTCTGTTCTCAAGTGGCTCTCCAAAGCACTGCAGTGGGGAATATACTAAAAAAGCTTATTCTTTGTCATATCATATCATATCATATCATATCATATCATATCATATCATATCATATCATACCATTGAATTGTATTTTTTTGTGCCTTAATTTTGTGGTACCTGAAGTTATAGGCTAAATAACTTTACAAATGTGGTACTTCTAAATATGATGGAATAGAAGTGCTCTTTCCTTTCTCCAAAACTTCTTTTTTCATCCAGAACCCCAACATGCATCTCTTTATTAGCGTCATGTTCGTTGCTTTTTGTATTCCTTGCCCTTTCTTGCATTCTTCAGAGAAGAGCACATCCCAGCATGGACTCGGCTGCTGTACAGAAGCTGCAGTACACATGGAAAGTTGCAGGCAGCTTTCTCTACTGACATAGCAACAAGTGAAGTGTGTGAGGTGCTGTGTTGTCCCCTATGTCAGCTGACACACGTGAGGGACGTTCCCTGCACACTTGTGCCATGGGCCTGCGCACTGGCAGCTGCTGTGGGGCAGCTGACTGAGAGCAGTGTACTTCTGTGGCATGAAAGGAGCATCTTGCAGCAGGCTTCCATGGCAGATGAGTTAGCCAGGCACAGAAAGCTTCACTAAAAAAAGTGCTTGCAGTCCAGAGAGAACCTAGGCAGCTAGCAAACTGTAGCAAAGTCAGGGAGAAATATCCATATACAAACTGACAAATAAATCAATCACCACTAGGAATTGTGCAATTCTCAAAGAATTTAGTAATGTAATGAGTCCATTTAGGTGAATTTGTATTTATTGCAGAACCAGGGCTACTTTCAGAACAGGAGATAACTCACCATGCCAAGTACTTCCATGAAAACTGCTTGTATTCTTGACCTGACCTAAGAGCTCAGTCAGGTGAAGAGATTTCACCCCTCAGGGAACCAGAGCCTGAACGCCCCAGCAGATCCCTAGAAGAAACCAACTGAGAAGCCTTGTTGAAGTGTGATTATAAAATACACCCACTGGGAGACTGCAGTAAGAAGCTGAGATGAGCAGCACCATGGGGTGCTTGCCAGGCTGCATGATGTCTCCAGGCAGAGCTGTCTCACACAAAGGGACTCAGGAATAAGCTTTTGCTGGTGCATTTGGGAAAGTCTTCAGTTTGTGTGCCTGGCACGCCTCCAGTGCCCCAAACACCACTCTGTGTGCCTGTGTCACTGTGCCTCTGCAGAGGTTCACATTGCCACAGACACTGCAAAGGAAACAGTCTTTCAGAAGGTATGTTCTTTCTTTTTCTCCTTCAAAACTGTCACTCAGGCCAGAGTGTGACCTTTTTAAAATCTCCAGTTGAAATGGAGGTATATTTCTTCAACCATGACCTCTATCCCCTAAAAGACCTCTCCATAATTAGAATTAATAAAAAAAAAATAACCTTGGCTTTTCAGTTAGTACATTTTCAGAAACAGGATGGGAGATCTGTACCTTTACTGTTTTCCTAAAGGGCATTACAGCAGCAGAACTGCAAATAAATTATTCTGTTGCTCTGCACGGCCCACAGCAAATTCTAGTAAATGCTGCTGGGAGTGAGCTGCATTGAATAGTAAAAAATAGCATCATTGCTTTCTAGTTCTCATAGGAGAATTTGGTGAACTGTTATGTAAAACTCTGCTCTAAAAGGAAAATGTTACAATGAATCTTTTGGAAGCATGCACAGATTTTGAAAAAGAACATAAATGGGCTTTGGAAAGCATCTCCACAGCTAAAACCTTTTGTGCATTAGGTCATTTGAGGGGTTTACACACAAACACTTAATATGGAAGAAAGCCCAGAAATTCCTCAGAATTATAGGTGAATGGCATCAAGAGAACAAATGGAGCCTTGAAATCCCACCTAGCTGACTAACTACATTTTCTTTTTCACACAGGCCACTGCAAACTCCAGTTGCCAGAGCCTGTCTTTTATTCTGTCATGGAGCCAGATGACTGTTGTGGAATAAAGAGGGCTTTCATAACTGTGAATTTGGACACAATTGTTGTATAGTGCCAAAAGGTTAAAGCAAATTCTCTGGGGAAAGCTTGGTACCTCTTCAGAGCAATCCTCAGGCTTTATTAATGAGGGAGAGAGGCAGGGAAGAATGTTAACCTTGTTCTCTCAGATCCTGCATATGTCACAGATTCACATGTATGTCATTCATGCTGGATCTGGCAAAGGTTCTGAGCATGGACAAGACACAAGGGAGTAAAGGAAGGGTTGGAAAGCATCCAAGGAAAGATTACTTTTGCTATCTTAACAGGTACCACATAGTGCTAGGTAGAAGCCAGGTGCTTAAGAAACTGAGACTGATCTGCATTTTCTCATTGTTCACCTATTCAGAAAACTGCTCTGTGTACCATATAGAAAATAGCAGCTTTATTCCTCCTTTGTAATGTGTAGTGTATATATAGTCAATGGGATATGTTGCCTGGAAGACTTGTTTGAGCTTTCTTTACCCAGTGACAGTTTCGCAAGGTGAGACAACAAAATGAGGCGATTACAAAGCCATATCTCACTGCATAAATCTACTGTCAACCCATTCCAAGGACTCTCTACTGGAAATGGAATTGGTTGCTATTAAAAGCCACCTAACATCACAGAGATCTTCAGGAATGGAGTAGTATAAAAATAGTTAAGTACAGTGCAGGTTCTTTTTAGGGGATGATATTTGGTTAAAGTACAATAGGGGAATTTTTTTAAGAGAACTAGACTCCTCAGGTCATTTGAAGGGCTGAGAGATGTTTGCTTTAGCACATGTTATTTTAAGACAAAAGAGGCTTCCCATTACATTGTACACAGGAAATTCTCTTACAGGTTCCTATTCAAGTTCTACCAAGAGCAGGATTTTTTCCTCTTCTTTCTATCTGGGACGGAAATAATTTTACATCCTTTTTCACTGATTTCATAAATCAGAAATGAAGTTACTGCAATCTCCTCAGTTTCTATGATACATCTCCTCCATCTGCTACACATCCTATGCATTATATACTTTATGAACCCATTATAATGGAATGTTCCTCTTCTACAGGCATAGCACCATATGTGGAAGCCTTTGATAGGCTGCTGAATGGAAGTGTTGCTGAGTTTCTCAGGTACAGCAAGATTCTTGAAGGTGATGTGAAGACACATGTAAGTATTTACTCAGATTTTCCCGTGATGATGGAAGTGTACAAGTCTTGGAATCAGTGTGATCAGTCTTGATTTCTGAGTAGAGGAGTATCTTAATAGCAGAACAAACTCTAACTTATTAATGCTTGTAGTAGAGATAGCCTGGCATGACACACTGAGTACAGTTGGTTCAGGAATGGCACAAGGTTGTGTGGATTCATGAGAAGAGATTGCTTGCCTTCTACAGCACCAAAGTTGAACACCATAAAATGCAATATATATAAATATTCTCAGTCACAAGCAATTTGAATAGTTTTATTGGCTGCTGAGCTCTTTGCAGGACAGGAACAATTAAAAACATGTGCCAACAAATCAGTAGCAAACAACAGGTGGGCCCAAGCAATGATATCTTCCTGTGGTTGTTTTTCTAGGCATGTGTATCATCATTCCAATTAATATAGAGATTTTGTTCTGGTTGTTTGTTTTATTACTCACATCTCTTTCATTTGTAACAATGTGGCAAACTAAAAATGATTCAGCCATTTAAATGACCTTTTGTTAAAAATATAAGTTGCAGCAAGGTAGTACTATGGTATCATTTTCATGATGAGAATACTTTCTAACCTTATGATCTTAACCTTGTGATCAGAACTTGTTTGTGTTGTTTTATTTTTTTAAGCTGGTCTTCCCTAAAATGGGTAGTGATGTAATTGACAAGGGATGGACTCATTTTACCAACAGCTTACCAATACAGATTTGGGAAAAAAAAAAACCAGAAAGCCATCCCACACACAAGAGAGCTGGGGTCAGTGCAAGCTGGATCTGAAGGAGTGTGATGCTTTTGACTTTTCTAGTAGATCCATGCCATCAGACCTTCCTCTGTGTGTACAGTTCCCAGTTGATTGCTGCTGCTGCTCTACGTAACAAACACTGTAGCCAGAAAAACATGCAGTCCTACAAGCTACTGAGATTCATGTTGCAAGGCCAACAGAAATATTCCTATTTATGTCTACTTACAGAGAAAGATGACTGGATTATTTTGTGATCTGTGTTTTTTATCTCTGGTGTTACATGTTCTGTTTTGTAGGACAGAGTTTCTGACCTAGTTAGGCCTAGAAAACAGGAGGGAATAAGAAGACCAGGCAATCCTAGATGATCTTTGTTTTTCTAAGGAAATGCTGCACTCCCTTTTTATTTTATTTTATTTTATTTGAGAAAGGCCAGACAATTATACTATAAACTACAATATATGTACTTTGTTCTTCAGAGAAACTAGGGGAAAATAAATAAATGGGGGTCGCAGGGTTGGAGGAAGAATTATGGACCTAACTGAACAGAGGATTGCTCCCTGAAAGGATTGATTCTAACTTGGTTTTTACATTCATTAGACATCATTATTTTGCAGTTGATTTCTCAACAGTTTAGATCTGAGTGATACAAAAAGAGTCTTCCTACCAATACTAAGCAGGGAAAGGGATTGCATTAAACATTCTAAATTGCTAAACCCTTTTTAATATACACTATCTATAAATGTTTAAATCATTAAATCGGTAAGTGTATTAATTTATGCATTTGTCACTATTTCTTACTCATAACTGAGTCCATGTAAAAGATTATTAATTATTTGTCAGCCAAGTCTGTGGACAGTCCCTAGCATATTGTTGATGATAGTGTAATGCAAGCTGTGATATGGAGTATTTGTTAGTGCTGTGAGCTTAGACATTGCATTAGCTTTCTTTACATAAAGAAACCGGTGATTCTGATTGCAGCCTACTAAATATTCTGAAATCTTAGATTCTGCATTTACAACATGGAGCAGACTGTGGTTGCCTTATGCTCATGCTTATCACTGAAGCAACATCTGTGCTTTACCTTAACAAGTGGAACAAGGAGTATTTTTCTTCTGGGTGTCTTATAGACCATGTGTCCTCAGCATTATACTTGCAGCTGCTG
>WBNQ01062872.1:7839-33661 GCA_013401375.1 Spizella passerina | reverse complement strand
GTTATGTTGGACCTCAGCACTACAGTTTATATTAAAGGTGTAAAAGAATGTTAGAAATTAAATGCTTTGTATTTCCCTAAAAAAGGAAACAAATGATTTCTTTCTTGCCTTCTGAAAGTAAAACTCTGGCAAGGATGATGTAGTCAGCTGATGGTGAGGAGCTCTTGCAATAGAATCATAGAATCACTGAATATTCTGGGAAGGAACCCACAAGGATCATTAAAGTCCAACTCCTGGCCCTGCACAGGACCCAGGAATCACTCCATGGACAAATGAATCCAAAACATTCTGGTAATCACCAACTGTTTCTTGTCAGTTTTGGCCTGAGCTACTCAAGCTACCCAAGGGCTGGTGATGATCCCCAATATCTTGTATCCCCATTATCTTGTATCCCCAATATCTTGTATGGACAGTGATCCCTGACCCTTCTCAATCACTTTTGCAGGGAAAGCCTGAGAGACACAGAAGAGAGATGGTGAAACCTACACAGTTTCAAATGTTGGAGACAGACAAAAATGACTAATGTAGGAGAAGCAACAGACAGGTGAAGGTGAAAAAATGAGGCCCAGAAATAAACCTCAGGGAGATTTCAGAGAAGAAATATTGGAACATGAAGGAAAACAGATGAAGATTTTGGAGGATTAAAATGATACATTTCCCTCTCCTTGGTTTCTCTAAGTTCCACCACATATGAGGTGGGATGATATGACTCAAAGGATTTATGCTGTACAGTCTACTGCTTTCAATGAGTACTGCTTTGTTAAGAAAATATGTTGACCCTGGAACAACACAGAGAAATAGCAATAAGTCATTTTAAAAATCTCTCTGCTGAGAACCAGTTGAACTGAATTGATTACCTTGGACTTGAGTTTAAAAGTGTTCATAAAAAAATCCCACAGCTATCAATAAAAAAATAGCTTGAATTTTACTTTCTCCAGGCAAAATGCTAGAGAACTGTGCTGCAAATGAAAGAAGATGATGTTCACACATGTGCTGTGTCTGCACACTGTGTTTTCATAGCAGCACCTGAAGCAAATGAGGGTTTAGATCCAGTGCAGAGAGTCTCTGATGTAGCCAGCTATAGAAACATTGGCAGCAGGGGCCACAGGGGATATTTAGCTCTGCTGTCAAAGCCTTCACTCTCATTAGTAATGAACTGACTGCGTCAAAATTTATTTGGTTTCATTGAGTTTGAAAGACCACAAAATGCTACAAAGTCCTAGAAAACACCCCCATAAATTTGAATCCATCTGAAACATAATTTACATTTTCTGCCAATTCACTACTGAAGTCACAAACTGAAATTTGATGGATTGACAGATTTATTCCCACAATTCATTTCTAATCCATGGCTTCAGAAGAATTAGTATTCCTTAGCCAATCAAACAACTTGTAACAATTGTTTCCATTTCAAATCTGGTTTAGTTTTTGCTTTTCTTGAATAGTTGCATTTGCAGTAAAGTAATTTCCACTCAAGATCTTTGTTTCTCTGTTATTATTTTCTTTATTTAAAATCCTATTTTGAAATCCAAATTTTGAATTCCTTTTTAACCAGGAACTTCTGTTTTGAATTTAGAGTAAGTCTATAGATGCTCCTCTATAGATGCTCCTCCATCTATAGATGCTCCTCTTCATGTTATACATTACAAATACATGGAATAACCTTCTTTTAAATTATTTCAATTTAAAAAGTAGATACCTTTTAAAAGGCAAAATGGCACAGAAGTACCATCTTGTTGTAAAATCGGAAATGGGTTTGAATTACCTCCTGCATCCACACTCTCATAGTACAGATCACCTGTGTAAAAGCACCAGTAAAAAGCACCAGTAAAAGTCAGTGGTCACCACCTTCGTGGGGCAACCTCTGCCCCTCAGCTGAGGGAACCCTGCTCAATGTGTGCTGCTGCCCTTGCTGGCTGCCCTGCCAGCCTCACATCCCTGCTCTGATTGATCTTTGAATCATAGAATCATTTACATTTCAAAAGAGCTTTAACATTGAGTCCAACCATCAAACCAACACTGCAAAGCCCACCAAGGCCACACCACATCCCCAAGTGCCACATTTACCCCTCTTTTAAATACTTCCAGGCACCGTAACTCAGCCACCTGCCTGGTGAGGAGCCAGTTTGCCCAGGTCCTTCCACAGAGGGAGATATCTAACTGGTTTTGTATTACCTGTCAAAACAGCCTAGGAATAAAAGATCAGAAATAATTATCAAAACAGAAGAGAAATGTTTGCTTGCTGTTGTACATCTGCTCCTATGTTTTCTCTAAGAGAAGAAACAAATGTTTTCTCTCTCTGTATGTCCTCCAAAACTTGAAAACTTCCATTTGATGTGTGCAAGTTTCACAACAATCCTCAAAGTGAAACTGATGAATGAAACTGGTATTTAGAATAGTTTCAACTACTAAAAAGCTCCTCCTCACAGATTCTCCAGTTTTCTCTATGATGATGTTTCTGTCAGCATCTTACTGTGCCAGAAAAGGTTTTTGGATTTTCTTGATGCATAGAAAAGCTTCCTTTGCCTAGTTTATATAGTCATAACCTTTTTCTTCCATAAGTTTTTTTTTGGTTGTTTTTTTTTGTGAATTACACACTCAAAAACCCCTACCAAATGTAGAGAAACAGTAAACATTCCTTATGTTTATCTATGTTTAAAAACATTTATGCATGTTTTATGATTCAAAAATGTTAGAGGCATTGGAGAAGCCCTCATAACTTCAGCAGGCCTTGGCTCAGTGCCATGGCTTGCTTGTGTAAGCACAAGTTCATGCTACTTGTCCCCATTTTGACCTTGGACAGAAAAGATACCATTTGTGGGGTGCCATAGACACCATGGGCAATGCAGCTGCAGTGTGGGGTGTCTGAACCATGTCCATAAACAGATGATTCTTAGAGAAGAAATACCTGAGAAGAAAGGACTATCATAGATAGAACTAGAATAAATGTATTTTTAATGAGAAAAAGGGGAAAGGGATGTACCAAGGGCAGTAGCAGCAGTCAGGGAGATGAAAAAGATGCAAATTTCTTGTTGGAGTGGAGGAGGTTTCTTTTTGGTGCAGTGGTTCAACACTCAGGCTGAATGAGATCAACAGGGAGAGGAGAGCCCTGCTCAGCTGGCTGGTAGTGAAAAAGACTCTTACAAATCTCTTCCTGTAGTGGGAATAGGACTGTAGTGGAGATAGGACTGACCTCTCAACAAATAGAAAGCCCTGCTTGGTTCTGCCCAGAAAAAACTCTCCAAAACCAGAGCTTTTGATTCTATATTACCTGTTAAGGAACAGAAAAATGGGAAAGGAGACATAATGACTGTGTTATTTCAGGTGTGTTCTGTGGAGTTGATAATAGATCATTATTTATGATTTTTCAACATCCAAATACATACTGATAGTTTCCTGCACAAATAACGAAAATACAATTCTGAAAGCAGCCTCTCTCCTGTGCATCCTTGGCTACTCAGGGATTAAATATTAACTCCCTCAAATAATGCTTCCCCCAGCCATTATATTACAATTTAGTTACACCCCAAGTATGACTTTACATTTCCCTTGTTATGTGAAATTCTCACTCTGCAGATTCTATATGCTATATTTGGCAATATAATTACTGTTGCCTTAAGCACTTTTTTCCCCACAGAATATTTCCTTCTTATTTATATTATTACATTCCACGAGAGTTTTCAGGAGCCATAGTGAGTTTCCTTGTATTGCCTCCAAAAAAAGTCTAACTTAGGCTACAGCTTCTGGACAAAAATAGTGACAAGCCACAGATGTTTCAGAGTTGTGTTCAGGCAGTATATAAGCATAGTTATTGTTGTTGTTGTTCCTATTGAGCCTCTTGGCTGCAGTCACAGACAGGGGTCTATTGTGTTAGACATTGTTATACTATGTAATAAAAAAAACAATTATACAATCCCAGACTGATTAATTTAGGGACTAGCCCTAGCAGGTACTAAGCAGTCACACTAGCTGGATGGAGCATTAAGAACTACCTTACACAGCAATAGCAAAGACATGCCACCTACAGCAGCTTGGAGCTGCCCAGGGCTCTCCTGTGCTCATGGTATCTAGCGTGTGTTTACACTCTAACAAGGAGGCTAGCAAAGAGGAAACTCTGCTACTTTTTGAGGCTGCTCTTTGCAAAGTGCTTTATTTACCGTAGATGACCATATCCTTGGGTGTCTGTCCAGGGCAAATATTCTGGGAGCATGCAGAGCCCTTCAAGAGGACATGACATCAGGCTTGGATGGGGGTTGCAAGCCCCAGGTGGTGTATTTACATTTTGTGCTTTCATCTCTCTCTGGGAAGATATGTGTGTCCCATTGGCCATGTTCCTAAATTTGCATTTAACTTATTATATGAACAGTTGATACACTTTTTCTTTGGCACTGGAATATCAAAATGATAAATGGTTTACAGTCAACTCTTTCATGTGTAAAACAGACCCACATGGCTAACCAGAGTTTCCTGCTTAAGGGAAAATTAAAGAATGCTTTTCCTTGGTGTCATGTCTATGCTTTCCAACAAAGAAGGTCTCAGATTCACTTTTTGGCCCTAGATCAGCAATGTACTTGAAAATGTGCTTAACTTTAAGCACTTCCTCAAGTTCCATTGAAGTGTACTGTCAGCACTCAACAAATAATAAATCATAACAACAATTGAAGCTAATCCACTTTCCTTTCAGAAAGCTACATGATAATGCCATAGAGCAAATATTATATGCAAAAAATATTTCTTTGTGAAGTCACTCAATGGTACTTCAGCAGGAGCTTAAATGATTTGCTGAAACAGGGTTTCAAATGAGTTTATATAATACAACAAGATCAAATTGCAATGTGTGTTTTTCAAAATGTCGTCCTGATCCTGAAAATTACTAGGTGAGTAATTTAATCAGTGTTTTCAGAGTGTAAGTGTAGGCTGCAGTTGAAGCCAGAAGGCAAAGGTGTCAAATCCCATTAACAAGTACAATCAGTAGTATAGGTGATTATGGTAGCTTGCTGAGCACCTCCTGGGAGATGCTGACCTCCAGGGATTGAACGGGCTGTACTTCCCAGAAGATACTTGCAGTAGTAGACTGAGAATAATAAAAAGAAGCATCCTAGTCTCTATTTCAGATAGAAGTTTATTGTTTGTGTGGCTTGTAAGGAAAAACTGCAGTTGCAGCTCTTTGCCTCAGCGGGAGCTGAAGTTCCCAATATGTTACAGTGCTGGAAGTTTGTCTGAATGGTCAAGTCTATTTTTTTTTATTTATTTAACATGGTCAGATGACATTTTTAAGGAATGCCTATACTAAATAACACCAGCATTGAGCAGTGGGCTAAATCAGCTCGTCTTTTGCTCCTGCTGGTACAGCTAAATGACTTATGGCTCCTAAGCTCACCAGTTGAAAATCAGACAATGAGAAAACACTGACAAACCTTGCACTGTGGTGTTTTCTTCGTTCTGCAGTCTGAAGGATGCTGGAGCTGTGAAGCTCACCGTGGGGTGTGGATCCAAGAAGCAGCACTGGCTGCTGCCTGCGAAGGGCAGTGGCTGCTGGAGATGCCTGGCTGAGGGATGGGATCCCTTGGTGTCTGTGCGGGCGCTGCTCTGGGCGCTTGTGAAACAGAAACCTGCAAAGCACAGTAACAAGAAGCTTTGTGACTTTGTGGGGTTTTGTTTGCCGGGGAAAGCTTTTTTAGCTGAGTTTCGAGCAGCACTTTTGCTGCACAAGACAAATCAGACCACATATGGGGGCTGGGGGGGCAGTGGTACTGGTGCTTGAGCTGGAGAAGAAAGGAAGGGAGGAGGGATAGGAGTACGGCAGGGGAGTGCGATAAAAATCAAACGCCACTTGTGGTTTTCTCACATGGTAATTACTTACGTTTAAACAACAATATGAAAAGCAAGCACAGCTGGAGGTTTGGCACTTCCAATAGCATTCAGGGGCCACTTTGGGTTCCCTCTGCTTCCTGAGAATATGTAGAAAAAAGAGGCAGGAAGCCTGTGGGTAAATCTCTCCTCCTTGATCTCCCATATCTCTCCCTGCAGCGGCCTAAGCCCAGGCCCTGCACACGCTCTGGGCAGGGCTACCAAAAGCAAGCACTACCCACTGTGCTTTGGGCCGGCAAGTGAGACCTGCCGTCCCCACAGGCCCATCAGCTGCATCCATGGTGTGACACAGTCGCACTCATCTCCTGAAATTAAGGAAGGCTTGCTGGATTCTTTTAAATTTCTAATGAGGCATTAGAGAGCCAAGTAGTGTTAAACTACCTCATTGGAGTCCACTGTGTTGGGGGGTGGCTGCCATTCCTAGCTCCAGAGTATAATCTGGGAATGCAGCTACACCCTTCCTCCAAGTGTTAGGACATGCTCTGTCAGCTGTGTCCTAGCTCTTGTCCCTTTATTTAGCATTTGAGCATTGCCTGATCGCTCCCAGGCACAGTTATGGATGCCCAAGAAAGGCTTGGGGAAGGCAGGGTGCCCTGCAACCCACAGAGGTGGCTGAGTGCATGGCTAGGCCCATGTCAGACCCACTGAGCAGGCCGCTGCAGGGTTGGGAAATAAAAGGATAAAAGAGCAGAGCTCAGCTTCTTTGCAGGAGCTGAATATGGAGATCCAGGGTATATTAGGAAGTGTGAGTTATTCATAATTCATTGTTACTGAGGATAAGCCCTCAGGATACTTAACTGATAAAAAATATATTATTTCAAAGATGTGATTTGCCTCATTTTGTGGGGCTTCTATGAAGAAGCAAAGCTAAACTGTACTAAAAATGGCACATTTTGGTTTACTCAGTTCTTTTGTCCAAAGCTAGGAAGCCTGAGCATTGTCTGAAGACCTGTGTTCAGAGTTATTACTATCAGCTAAAAATATTTTTTCCTTTGTATTTCCTCTCAAAGAAGTTAAGATCTTGAGGCTGAAAAACAATATAGTAATTTTAAAATTTAAAAGATCAGTTTGAAGAAAATGGCCAGTATTTAAAGACTTAATTAATTTTTATTCTAGTTGAGTTCAGTTATCAGCAACATACTGAAATTTCAGGTGACCAAACAATAAATTCTTTGACATAGTAATGTTGTTAGTATTTTAAAACATAGGCTGAGTTAAGTGAAATGGTTTTCTGGAAAATGTATAGTTGAAACCCTACTGAAGTACTGTCTACTGGGGGTTCCTTCTGCTGTTCCCTTTCTCATTCCTTCTCACAAATTATCAAAATTAACATGACTTTCTGGAAGGGCTCATTGTCCTGAATGTCTTTCTCTCATGAAATCCAGTAAAAAAATCCCTGCCCCTCATTAGGTAAATAAAGCATATTTTTTATCACCTATCAGAGGAGACAACTTGAGCTTGTAGGGATTTCCCTCCAGGCTGGGTGCAATCCAGGGTTTGAGGTGTGTAACTCTGCCCACTAGTTATTCATGCATGTCTAGTTTTAACAAGTACTAAATTGGGAGATTCTAAAATGTGACCCTCAGACTATTTCAAAAGCCAGATGAGCAGGGCAGGGCCAAAGGCTCTTATTGTTGCAGCAAGGCTTCCAGTGTCTTTTCCTTACTTGTTATGGAAAAATCAGCACAGATTTAGATCTCCCAACCCAGCATTACAGGGGGGAGGGATATTGTATGAACACAGATTCACTCTCAACACAGTGAAATAGAATGATGCTTTAAGACAGAACTATCTTTTTATTCTGCATCTGTGTAGTCCTTTGCACAGTGGGAATCCCAGGCTGACTCCAAGCCCTACTGTTTTGTGAGTAATATCAACAACAATAACCATTCCAGCTATTTCTAGTAGGAATGGGAGTGTAATTGCCAGTTGCCCATTTGATAGCACAAAACTGTTTTGAAAAAGCAAAAGAAAAAACCCAATACTTACAAAGCAAGAAGAATAAAGTTGATTAAAATTAGCTTTACACCCTCCTGTATAGGTTCTTATCCATTGCTGGCTGCCTGTTCCTCTGCATGATTCCTCCATCTGTCTGACAATTCTGCATTTTACTTTCAGTCTTTATTAAGATTCTTTCTAGTAAAATGCTTTAGCACTTCTGTCAAGAAGATGAAGCCTTAGAAGTAGTCATCTTTAACAGATTTTTATGCTAGTAGATCTCTGTATCATGCTGAGATATGATGAAGAGGCCGGCACTTAATTTACACAGGTGTATAGCTTAGCCAAGTGTGAACAAATGCATTTTTATTTTATACTGACGAGCTTGCATTAGCTTTGAATACATCTTTTATAAGATAATGCCTAGATCTCTGGTGATTTCTATACTGTCTCATAAAATGAAGTGAAATATTTTATTTTGCTAGATTGTGCTGGAAATCTTATTTGCTACCCTTCACTCAACATCTTCAACTGCAAAAGAGCAGCAGTTGTGGAATTACCTTCCTGGGCCGTTTTGTGAAGTTTTTGTCACTTGTGTGAGATGCTCTGAGCCCCCTCCACAGACTCAGACTGCAGCGTGTAAAAATTCACTGGGGACTAAAACTAAATATTCACCTAATTCCTTTGATTCAAGGGAATTACATTACTTACCTGAGTAATTAATATGAATCTTTAATTAAAAATTTTGCTTTCACATGAGTTATTTTTATTATATTTTTTTCCTACAGGAAATTAAAAACTTAAGTAAAATTTTCAGACAGACCAAAATGAGGTTACTTTAAACCTATGCTTTCTCAAAGGGTCTGCTGTTTTAGGGTCTCTCACTGACCTCTCATTGACCTTCTCCAATGTTATACTGTTATGTCTAAGAGAAGATAAAGCCAGATTAATAATAGCCAATGACTGGGGTACTGAGTCAGGACTGAAAATAGCAAGTGCCCTGCACACATCATGTCATATACAGTGTATGCAAACTGCAAGGAGACAAAGAAGATTAGAGAGCTTAGATAATAAATAAAGAGGAAATGGATCCAGCCCTCTACTTTTAAAGCTGGATTCATTTGAGAACTCAAATGTACCAAAAATCTGAAGGAAATCAGATATGGATAGTTGAAATAATCCCCAGTTAGTTCAGGATGGGGTTCAGGGTTAGTTCAGGGAGAGTTCAGAGGAGTCTCCAAGCCCAAATTCCCTGTCCCTTTATTCAGAGGCTCCCAGTGTGGGGCTCCTGAGCAGAAAGGTCACCAGTCCAAGCCAGAGACTAGATGAATCTGGTGAAAAAACAGTTTGCCTTGTCTGTGAAGGCAATTGCACTTTCTTTTAAAGAAGATGAACACAGTGTCCACATCGCTGCCCTGAAATATGCCTGGAGAAAACACAACATTATCCTTGCAAATATTTCTTACATGAGATTCACATTAAAACATGTGGAAATGCTTCCTAGCAAAGAGCCAAGGGGCTCTTGTGAAAGCCCTGCAGAGCTGCTATGAATTTGTGTGAGGGGGTGGCATTGACTCCCTGTCAGGAGGCAGGTTCAGGGCTGGATATGAAGCCCCTGACGTGAGCTGCACCACCAGCACCCCATAACTGATTCTGTGCAGAGCACAACACCCTCATTTCCCCATTCATGGAACAGAGTGCCAGCTGTATTTCAGAGTTTGTCAGCTGGAGTTTCTCTGCTAAGAGGGCTCTAAGCAGAGTGCAGTGGTGTCTGCAGATATTCCTGCAGTGACAGACCCATAGGCTGCTGCAGATTGAGCACTAAAATGTGATTTATTTCCATTGGTAATTCTGGCATATCTCAGTGTCTGGAATACTTACATCATTATTATTAGTGCTCTGTGTTTTAATGATTTGTAGGAAACAAGGAAAAGAGGGTGTGTGAAATAACCATAATTGTATAAAGACAAACGTACAAATTACAAAGTATTTTGTTAATAGAGCTCAAGAAGGTCTATTTATAATGAAGCATAAGTTCAATGCTGGAGTGTCAGACCTCTAGTAAAAGGCAGGGGTTGGACTTCCCAATAAAGACTTTTGGCCAGTAGCTTCTGATTCTTATGCTTACTTGGGTTGGTGCAGGAAGTGCATGAACAAATTCCAACCCATAAATAAAGGGATTTGTGGTACCTGCCTGTTTCCCTCCCCCCTCCCCTGCAGATACCCCTTTTATAAAGTGTATTCTTTAAAGTTTAGCAAACATGAAAAGAAATTGTTAAACTCTGGTAATAACTGAAGGATAAAAGTGATGTATTGTTTCAAACAGGATTTCATTCAGCATTAATAATGACAACTTGCACTGTTATTAATTGATATGAGAATCCACCGGGGAAAAAAAGGTGGATTTGGTTTTTTTTCCCCTTAGTTATTGTAAATTTTTCTCACTTTCTAAAATGAAAAAAAGAAATAAGAATAGAGGGAAATGTGTCCACCTTTGTGGAAGAGTTCTCACTAATTCACACTTTTGTAGGTTGCAGCAAGGTGGGTGTTGGTCTCACCTCTGGGACAACCACTGTAAGGACAAGAGAAAATGGCCTCAAGCTGTGCCACAGGAGGTTCAGCAGGACACCAGGAAGAGTTTCTGCACTGCAAGGCTGGTCAAACACTGGAAAGCGCTGCCCATGGAATTGGTGGAGTCACTATCCCTGGAACTGTTCAAGAAATGACTGCATGTGGCACTCCCTGCTATGGTTTAGTTTGCAGGGTGGTGTTCAGTTAAAGATTGCACTAGATGATCTTGGAATCTTTTCCAACCTTCATGACTCTATGACTCCTTCTATCCAAAATAAGGGAAGTCAATCTATTTTTTACAAAATTGTCAAATTCCTTTTAGGGACCCTAAACCAAGCCATCAATGACACCTACATGTTGACCTAAAACACCTACATGCTAACCACAAAATCCAAAGCTAAATTAAGCCAAATATTATGTTTTACTGCTTGAGTTACAATTTTTATTGTACTGAGTTACAATGTCACTCAAAATGACGCTGGAGCACTGCAGAATCCTCGTATGTAACACGAGTGTCTGCTGAGAGCTAAGAGTTTCAGTGATACGTAGAAAATTCTGGGCTCTTATTCTTACTTTTTTCAGTGATGAAGTAACATCTTAACAACTGAAATTGTTTTAAAATAACAAATACAAGTAGTTGAGTTCAACTCTGTAGGTGAGGGCAGCAGGATCTGGTGTATAACTTATAGGGCTCTGATCCAGGAAAAAGCATAAGCAAGTGCTTAAATCCATCCCTTCTCAGGAAAGAATTTCAGCACATGCTAGATTTTAAGCATATGCCTAAAGTTAAAGTCAAGCATATGGTTAAATGTTTTCCTGAATGGAGGCTTTCCCAATTGAAGGCTTTATAGGGCAACGTATGGCATTTTTGAGGAAACCTAAAACATTCTCACTCTTCACAGAAAGGCAGAGAAACAGTACAAATCTTTTTTGAAATACCTGCTTTATCGAATTCTATCGAGGAAGGATATATTTGGATTTATTGAATTCTGTCAAGGTTTTGTGTTAAACCTATGAAGTGCAAGAACAACAAAACCAAAATATTAATGTTGTAGGTTCATTCAGTAAGCAGACACAGATCTCTAGAATTTTCAAAGAAGATAAATTAGTCCCTAATGCACTCATCAAAGGGAACAGAAATGTTACCTAGTATGTTTTGTATTAGCCTTTCACTTTATCTCCTTTACTAGAGTTTTTTCTTCTTACCTTTTTTTTATGTTTGGTGAGAAATTAGGTCGTGACTGCAGTCAGGATACACACAAGACATGTAAGTCATAAATCTCCCTACTGCAAGCTGTTTTCCATTCTGTTCTCAATTTATTTCTATTTTGTTAATAATAACCCCGCAGCCTAATTCAGCACAATAACGTGGTGCTCGGCTGTGAGCAGCCTGGAACAGATGCACGTGATGAGCTTCTGAGGAAGTGGAAGGAGCCTTTGCTTCCAGCTCCTTCCAGCTGTGGCTGGCCAGCACAGGCTTAGGAGCAGACCCACACATGCACATGGATGCTCCTGTGTGCAGGTCAGGCCCTACTTGTGGCCCTACTGAGCAAACATTGCAACCAAACCAGACATCCTCCAGAAATCCCCCTCACTGAGGGGAATAGGGAGGAAGGGACAGGAGATTCTTCCTTTTTTCTCACTCACAAATGTTTTGGGCATGGCTATCATATGTTCCAGCCCAGAAGGTTTGGTTATTGTTAGTGTGTTTACATACTGTTAGGCTCCCTTTCAAGTTGAATTCTATTCAGATAATGATAACAACTTGTTTCTAAGCCTTTGTTGAAGAAAACAGACATCTGTCCAAGTATCAGTGCCACTGGATTATTCAAGAGAGCAGAGGTTTGTTTTGTGTATTTTGTTCATGACCACTCCAGCTAACATAAGGAGGATACCATAAGTTACATCAGACACCTCACTTCCAATTTGGGTCTTTAATTCATCCCAACTCAAGACAAAAAGTACCAATGAGGATAGCAGGGAGCTTCTCTAAATATTATCATTATAGCACAAATGTGACAAAATATTTAATATTATTACTAAAAAGACTTATTTTTTACTTGGTCCTTACATAATTTAGCTGTGTTTTTCTTTAAAACTGGTTATTCAGGATGCCTTTCATGTTGTGTATTCAGTGTCTCTTTTCTTTATCCCCCTCAGGAGATCTGTAGAGCCCAAGAGTCTCAGAACTAAAGATGTCTGAAGGTGCTGTGGGTGGAGGAGGAAGAGAGGACAGATTTACATCAGGTTTCTGAACTATGCCTTTCAGGACATATCTGTATAATAATGAAGTTTTCTTTATCCCCTGAAACTTATTAAGACAAAAAGTAAATCTTAAATCCTGATTGATGTAAAATCAAGGCCCACTATGAAAATGAGTACTGTCACCTCAATAAAGACCAGTTAGGTCTGTTGTGACGGACACATCCGAGTTATTTAATATATGGATTTAAATCCATGTCTCAATAGAAAAAAAGGGAGTTGAAACAATTTCCTCTAGAGTTTCTTACCAAAATAATGATTATATTGGAGCAGGATGTCCATTCTGAGGGTGTTGGACAGAACTCCCCATCTATACTGGAAAATCATTCCCGATAGAAATGTGTTACAAATTGATATATTCCTATGAAAACCCTTGGGTTTTCTCTCCCCATTAGCATTTTCTGATGAAAACAGGAAAACATTTAATCAAAAAAAATCCTGTCAGTTTCAGCTGATAATTAACATCAACAAATTAATGTTCATCCCTCTCTATCATCCCTCTACCAGCTCAGTGTCTGCAGAACAAAGCACTGCTTGCAGATGAAGTGTAAGAACTGAAAATACACACAGCAGTGTGTCCTCTCCCACTTCCATTAGTGTGTCCAGGAAGAAATTTGCCGTGATTTCTGATCATCTCACCTTCTCCAAGTCTGTTGTCTGAGCTCTCTCAGGGAGTGATAAGGATGCTGTAGCACTCGAGGTACCTTTTCTTTGAAGAAGAAAGGGTATAGCAGGAAGTGCAGACATGAGGCCAGAGAATAAAGAGATCATTGTCACTGTTGCCCTTCCTGTGCAAGCACTGACTCACAGGAAAAGGCACTGCTCTTCATTTCTTTTCTCTGTCTGAACCATGATCTTGTTGATGTAAATAACAGATTTTGTCTTTGCTGTTTGGTTTTTTTTTTCCCCCTGGTGTTTCACTACTGTCCCACTCTACCTGCTTTGCTCCAGCTTGGGGTAGTTGATTATGCTAAAATGAGGCAGGGCAAATTGCTTAAAGATGAGGAATAGGGGAAAAGGAGACTGTGAGGACAGGAAAGGAAAGGGAAAAGCACCACTAAGATAAATACAAAACTAAAAAATACCAGAGCCAGGGTGACTTCTCGGTCATCCTGGGGTCAGAAGGACAGAGATGTTATCAGAGTGAGGAACAATCTGAGGAACATGGAGGCAAGGCAGAAAGAGGCAGAGAAAAGTGTACTGAGAGGGCTGTGACAGGGAGGAGGAGTAGGTAGAAAGGAGAATCAGGCAAGGAAGGAGATATGCAGCTGAGGAAGGCTGCTGGGGGGGCAGGCACGCCTTGGTGGTCCTGGGATGATCTATCCAAAACGGGGGAGGCAAAGTGAGGGATGCACATGAAGAGAAACTGGTAGAGTGAGGAAATGTTTAGTGCTTTTCTATTCCTCTCCAGTCTATAAACAACCTTTTCTACTGCTACCCAGCCCTTCAGTACTTTTTATTACTGGTATAAATAATTTTTAAACCAAAATGGGGAGGAGATGACTTTGAAACTAAATATGGCATATTTCTCAAAAGAGGGATGCTTCCTGGGAGGTGAAGAAAAGGAAGGTGGGACTAGGAGGACCTTGTAAAAGAAAAATAGTTACAACAAAGAGTAAATATTAAGAGGGAGCAGATAAAGGAAGAAGATGAAAAAGATAAAAGTGATGGATGAGAGGAAGAAAGGAAATAGAAGGAGCTAAAATAATGAGAACAAAGGAAAAGAATAAAGAAAAGGAAGCAAAGAGGATAAAAACAGATCAAAATGAATACCTGGAGTTTTTAATGATTAATATATTTTCTTTTACTGAGAATAAATTTATGCTGGACTTAAATAGTATATTGAGTCACCATTTACACCTTTTCAAAACAAGATGTCAAATTCAAGCTTTTTAGGGTTAAAGTGCTCAAACTGATTAAGATCCATTTTCAATGGGGTATGCTATGTCCCAGCTGCAAAATTAATATTTTCCTCCTCTTCCATGGGCATAAGAAGACATTAAAGTGAGTGAAAGGAAACAAGTCTGCTCTCAGTTATACTTCTTTAAAATAATTAACACAATGATAATATTTTACAGATATAACTAGATTTGAGTATTTCAGGGAATCTAACCAGATTTATTTGACTACCAACAAGTAGGAGGTTAAAGAAAAAAAAAAGCAGTTTTTTACGTGGTATCTTCAGCTATCTGTATTGCCCATGGCATGGCTATCTGTCATGAACAATGCATTCAGACTTTATAACCTGAATATTCTGCAAACAAATAGCACCTTAAAACATCAAACCAAACAATAGAACAAGGATTATTGTGTTCCTTCCTTTTCAGCAGTATACACAGCCAAGGAGACATAGGAGGAAATCAACTGTAAATGGCATCTTCAGTAATGAAGGGAAAAGCTGGATATCCACAAGTCTGTTTCCTAGGCAACTGAATGGAGGGACAATCAGAATCTCTCAATTGCACCCCATTATAGATATTTTCTACACAGACCAGTAAAAGGAAGAAAAAGGTGATTGGAAAATCTTCAGCAAAAATCATCCTGGAGCACTTTGAAAGCATGGGGGAAGTGAACAGATAATACTTAAAATGGCTGCCTATGTGTAGCTCCTGATTGCAATCATCTTCAGAGCAGTGAGAGGAGGGATGACAGGAAAATCATGCATTTAAAAAAGGTCCCAGATTTCATCCCTGACTCTCAGGATGGGGCTGCACTGACAATTATATTTTATAGGAATATCTCACAAATGGACCTTGACACTGTGTATGGAGGGATTATTCTGAAGTATGCATTTTGAATTCACCATCTGCATTGTGCTTTGGCACCCCACCAACGTAATGGTCCAAGACTGTTAATATGACCTGATGAACCAGAGCTGTTGTTGATCCACTAATATCTTTTCTCTGAATAATTTATAGAATGCACAAACTTAGAAATGAAATAAGCATATGCCAAGGGAGTTCACTTTTTTCTGCACTGGCTAATCTCTTAGTACCAAAAGTAACAGTACATGCTTTATTCAGGAACATACTGGGGGAAAAAATAGACATGTGAGTACTTAGAGGATAAAAATATTACAAGGTATCAAAGCTAGACAGATAAATGAATGAATCTAGATGAAATATATGGACTTATTGCATCCCTATATGTTACAGCATTGCAGCTATCCTGGCCGTCCGAGGCCCAGCTAAGGAAAGCTTAAATTACTTATTATCATGTATGCCTTCACTCTTCTTTTCTGCCCTGTCCCAGCAGATTTTCTTTTTTCACTTCTGCATTTTTTTGTCTGATTTTTTTGGTTATTGTTGTTTCGTTGAGTTTTTTCTTTCGATTTTTTGTTTTGTTGGGTTTTTTTTTTTACTATGAGCCAAAGATCTAATAAGCATCATACCAGTTTTCTAAAGCTGGCCATACCAGCACAAAGTCATCATAGAATCAGAGAATCGTGGAATTATAGAATGCTTTGGATTGGGAAGGACCTTCAAGATCATCTCATTCCAAACATCTTTCACTAGACCAGGTTGCTCAGAGCCACATCCAACACGGCCTTGAACAACTTCAGGGATGGGACATCCACAATTTCACTGAGTAACCTTTTCCAGTGCCTCACCACCCTCACAATAAAGAATTTTTTCCTAATATCTAACCTAAATCTACTCTCTTTCAGTTTGAAGCCATTTCCCCATGTCCTGTTACTACCTGCCCTAGTAAATAGCTTTTTCTGCATCTTTCTTGTAGGATCTCCCTGGGTACTAGAAGGCCACATTAGGTCCCCCTGAAGCCTTCTCTTTTTCAGCTGAACAATCCCAATTCTCTCAGCCTTTCCTCACAGCAGAGCTGCTCCATCCCTCTGGTCATGTTGGTGCCTCCTCTGGTCTCACTCCCACAGCTCCATGTCCTTGCTGTGCTGGGAGCCCAGGGCTGGATGCAGCCCTGCAGGTGGGGTCTCAGCAGGGCAGAGCAGAGGGGCAGAATCCCCTCCCCACGCTGCCTCTGATGCAGCCCAGGGCACGTTTGGCTCTGCAGGCTGTGAGGGCACATGGCTGGGCCATGTCCAGCCTCTCACCCCCTCACACCCCCAAATCCTTCTCAGCAGGGCTGCTCTGGATCTGCTCACCCCAGCCTGTGCTGATGCTGGGGAGTGCCCCGACCCAGGTGCAGCACCTTGCACTTGGTCTTGTTAAAATGCATTAAATTCCATGGACCACTTCTCCAGCTTGTCCAGGTCCCTCTGGATGACATCCTGTCCTTCAGGAGTGTCACTGCACCACAGCTTGGTGTCATCTGCAAATCTGCTGAGGGTGCACTCAATCTCTCTGTATATGTGGTCTTTCTTTTTAACACAGTTAGAAGTGCACCAAGCCAAGTTGGACCCGATCACCTCACCTGTCAAACTTTTCCCTGCTTAAGGTTTTCTAAGAAAAAAAAGTAACTTATAAATGGAAACATTATATTTCTTGATTTGGACAGTAAGAAAAAATGTATCTTAAACATCACAGCAAGTATCAGTAAAGTACAGAAAAACTGTTGTCAGTTCTGACTGAGTTCCTTTACTGGGGATTGCAACTAGTCCAGTGCAGTAAAAGGACAGAGAAACACTCTCAGAGAGGGCTTCTGGATAGTGGTAGGAATCAAATTTAACCATCTGGAATTTCAGGACTTTATATATTTGTACGCAATTCTTGTCTGGTCTTATTTCTCACAGAGGAATGTGAGAGCAAATTAAACCTCTTTACACTCTGCCTGCCTTAGGCTCTTCAGCTTCAGAGGAAGTATATTTTGGTTCATTTCCAGGGTTGGTTTTTTTGTTACCCTGTAATTGCTTGGTCTGCTTTACTGGGTGGAGGTCAAAATACTGATATGCATTGTAAACTTTATGATAAGATGGGATAGCAAGGGTACAACACAAAATTGTGTAGCAAAACTTATTAAAATATGTGCAGGAAAAACATGGAAGGAAACAAAATATGTTTCAAAATATAATATTTGGGAAATATTATATATGGGCAATAGCTGCATGCATCCTTTTGATGTGGGAAATGGAAAAAATTTTTTTAAAGTATCAAATTTTATCCACAGCTAGAACACCCTTTTTAATGAATAGTTCAACAGCATTATTTTCTCTGGGATGGAAAGACCCAGATAAGTTAGATGATGATAGATAGATAGATAGATAGATAGATAGATAGATAGATAGATAAATAGATGAATTCTGGGCAAAAATCTGTCTTCTGAAATGAGTAAAAGAAACAGACAATTCTTTTAGTATGAAAATTTTATTTTGAAAAAATATTCCAAAACCAGAAGTGCTCAACAGTAGCATTGCAGCCCAGCTTTTATGCAAAACTGCCACTAATTTCTATATTTACTACTAAAACCCCCTCCTATTTAATCTGAAACAGGTGGTAGAAAAACTAGCATTTGGGTATCAGTAATATCATCAGCAGCATCTCATCATACACTAAAAACAGACAAAACCAACTGATTGAACCAAACCTGAGGCTCTCTACCCACAGGCAGACAGTTCTGTCATGTTCTCTGGAATGGCAAAATCCTCTGTATTTGTATTTAGTGATCTACTGCTATCTTAGTTTCTTTTTCATCTTGTCTAACAATCCCAAATGTGTTTCTATTTAGCAGTTTGATTTAGCTTTATGGCATCACTATGCCAATGTTGGCACAGTTTAATGCTAACCTGTGTTAGTGGTATCCCCATTAAAACTGTCTCTTTCGTCATCTCAGAGAGAAAATTCTTAGGGAAGTATTTCAGCTTTTATTATTTCCTTTTCTTTCTTGTCAAGGCACAAACTGGATGAAATCTTGAAAGTGAAGGGAACAAAATTTTATTCAGGGAAGACAAAGAAGTAATTAAGCATACTCTTGTAAGTAAAATGGATGAAATACAGGAGCCCATACCCTAATTGGCCACTGAACATGGAGGAGACATGGCCAAACCACCAACTCTGGTGGGTCACAATCTGTGACTAGATTAGCTTTTTGTAGATTGTCTCCAGAAGACAAGGTGGTGGAGGTAGGACAGCATCCAGAGACCATCTAGGTAGATTAATCCAAAAAGCCAGATAGAAAATACTTGGGACATATTCCTGAGAAAAAATCAAGGGAGGAAGGTTTTGGGTAGTAAAGTAGCTGCAAAGAAGTCTCAGAACAAAAGCCAGCTTTCAAATACTGTTCCTATTATAAGGGTGAAAAGGACATTATGTACATTATTCATAAATAAATAGCTTTGCAGTGTGCACATCACTTATTCACTGAAATCATCAATAGGCTTCCCTTAAAAACCTCTTCCAAGCTCTCAAAGCTGGCCAGGGCTCTGTGCAGGAAGGATAGTGCTATTAGTACAGCAGGGAATGGATTTGTTTCCAGTGTACCTGGCAAGCATCTGTACAGACACACCATGACATCAGTCACAGCCAGGACCACGCAAGTATATTCACATGTAGCTGTAAGTCTATTGGACAGCCAATACATATGGTTTATACCCTTCTTCCTCTCAGTCAGGAAAGACTTCAGCTATTTTTAGGCCTGGCTATTCATATGGCCAATATAAGGATATTCCTTGTGCAGAGGAAGACAAGGGAATACTGAAATTTTTCAACATGCTCTCTTTAGTAGTTTTCTTTTTCCATTGTTCTTACTCATTCTTTCCCTGGAACAGTGAAGGGCCATCCAGGAGCTTTTGTAATCTCTAAAGTTTGAATTACCACCCACAAAATCACAGAGTTTATTTGTGAGTGTGCATTGTGAAATGACCAGCTGGGATGGTGTGCTCACACACATGCAGTGCTGCACACTCAGGTTGGCCACAGCTGCCTGGGCAGAGCAGTCAGGGGACAAAGCCTACAACAAGGAACATTTGCACCAAGGTATATTATTGCACCCAGGTTTAATAATATTCCTACAAGAAGGAATACTCAGCCACCTTCAGACTATTGTTCACTCACCTCAAGAGTTAAGCAGCAGTGGAGAACGAGCACATTCGTAATTCTCACAGTTGTCTAGAAGTTAACTTCTAAACCAGAAAAAGTGGTTAAATCCTTTACATAAATTATTTCCAATTGTCCATCTAAGTTTTGTTACAATAGGGACCATGACAAAGACCTTGGAAACCATGATTCATGAATTTTCCAGGAGCAGCCAAGTGTATCATCCTCTGAAAAGAATATAAAGGAGGAAAGTTTACATTTGTGAAAAATGCCAGCCATTGGCATGCTTTTTTCTCACTTCTTTAAAGAAAAGTAGCAGTAAAGCAGAAAGTATCTGCATAGAGGAGGCAGAGACTGTCAGTCATTAAATGGCTGCCTCAGGTTGTGTCAGCCTCAATGCAGTATGTGACTGTACCGAAAGAAACCAAAGTGACAGCTTCAACATAACCTGGCCTTTAATAAGGCATAACTGTACAATATGAAAATACATGCTCTGGCTGCTCTTTTTTCTCACTCTTTATTTTTAGATGAAGCTGAAAATTGAAAAGAGAGTAGAGATCATTTAGCTCCACACAGAATGCCTTTGCTGGTACTTTATCAATGCCTGAGAAATACTTAGAAAGAAGAGTGCTAGCTGAGTATGCTTCCATTTCCCATTTTCAAGCAAAACCATGGTGATTCTAGGCCACTTATTTTAATTTAGTGTCACTTGTTGCATCACCTCAGAAGTTTTTTTTCAAGTAAAGTGCTTTGACAGTGATAGGGAGTTGTGGCTTAGTATTTGTCATAAGGCAGCTTTATTTATTTCTCTATAGTTGTTGGGAGATTTTGAAAAGATGACCTTATGACACAAAAAATGAAATTACTTGTTGATAAAAACTACTCATATTCAGTCACCAGTCAAATGGCACAGGCTAGACTAAAAAAAAAATCACATAGTGATCAGCTTACTGAATCCATGACTCTTTGACCCATGTACTTAAGATTTGTCTGAGGCAACGTCTTTCACACTGGGCCCTGTACACATGCTTTTGAAGTTTTTAAGAAAGCTCAGAAAGCTCACAGTCCCAGTGGCTCTGGTGAGAGTACCCCTCAGAGATACTTGATCATTGTTCAAACTGTATTTTTTTTTGTGTTTCCTCCAGCAATTAAATTCTGGGTAACTTCTCCTGTTTTAATTTCTAACTTCTGATGTTCCAGAAAATATAAAGCTTTATAACAGCTGCTATTGTTTCATTTTCTTACAGCGTAGTTATGGGTTTTAAATGCCATTATTATTTACAGGGACATGTGTTTACATATCATATCTATCTATAAAAGCGTGTTGATTTCATCATTCTGTTCATTTCTCCCCCACTGTTTTGCAGCTAACTTTAACTTCCCACTAACACATTCTATTCTATAGAACCTATAAATTATTGAATATTAGAAACTTTTCAGAGCTGACCCTGATTTTTCTTTCTTGTAAGAATTCTTAAGCTAGCCTTGTATTTTATTTGTCTGTATTTTGAGGTTAGTGTAAAGAACACGATAGGGGTACACTCCTCCAAACAAAACTATTTGGTATCCGCTGTCTCTACCTTCTGGAGCTTAGTCTTTCTATGAACATTTCAGACTGCTGCCTTAGCAGCTTTGAGGAAGAGCAGCCTCCAGAGATGAGGGATGGACAGCAGTGTTGGCTGGGTGTCACAGATCAGCTGCAGGCAGGGTGGCTCCGACAGTGCCTGCGTTGGGCATCAGAGCTCGCTGCTCGCCCTGGGCAGGAGAATGGAGCTCTGGTGCATCGCTAAACCTTTTGCCAGATGGATGTGCAACAGCTCTGACAGATCCCAGGGCAGGGCTATTACCCAAATCCTGGCAGAATCGATGGCTTCTCCAGCAAGTGGCAAGAGTAATAAAACCATCTGGCTTTTCAGAGCCCAGCAGGACAGCGGCTTATGTGTTTATACACACCAGTTGCCTGTTTTGCCAAACAACTCTTCCTGTTACAGAAAGCCATCCTGATACTTTCTATGATATTGAGATACAGGCTATTCACATATCTCATTGTGATCCTTTACAGAGCAAGTTTTTCTGAAAGTTGATTCAAATCTGGGAAAATAACTACACGATTGCAAATCATTTCACTACATTGTTAGTGATTATACCTCTGAGCCACAGACAAATATGGCCAGGACAGAAACTAAGCCATTGACTAGCCAGAGCCCAGAGTGTCAGAATTGTACAAAAGTTCATGAAATACTGCCAGAGTAGACTTCTGAAAGATAAACAAAAATTGCAGAGAGTAATGAATAAAAAGAGTGGAAAAAATCAACCACAGAAAAAACAGAACTGAAAATCAGGTATATAAGACATTACTATCTGAGAAGCAAAGTCCTCCAACAAGACTGGAATTTAATCATGTCAGTCTTTGGACTACAAGGGTGTGAACAAAAGCTACAAAAACAAATCCTGCCTTAGAAGTTTGAAATATTTCTCCTGAAGATATGGATTCTGTAGCTGTATCTAGGTCTAATCTGAATCTGCCTTAATAATCTTAAAAGGACTCTATAACATAATTATTATTATGCCAAATTAGACTAGAAACTTGTTTAGGCTAAAGCCATATATGCAACTATGGACAATTCCATAAATTTTAAAACAAAAAAAAATTAATCACTGACTCTCTGCAAAGCCATGATAGATGAACTATAGCTGTTTCCCACAGTGATTTGAAAGACAATGCCTTTTACACAGACAACTATATTTAGTACAATGATGATGAAGGTAGACAACATTACCTGAGAACAGAAAATCAGGGAATCACCATTTGGAGTGTAAAACTGACAAACTAAAAAAAAAAAATTTTTAAAAAATCACCTTTTTTAAAAGATAAAGTTTTAACTGGATTTTTAGTCCTGAAATTAGGCTGGCTTAGAGAAGAAATCTGGTTGATGTGACCTCCAGAAGTCCCTTCCAAATGAAATATTTCTGGGGTTTGATCCTTCCAGTGATCCTGTGAATGCGAGAGCTTTACCACATAGTCTGTCAAACACTGTGGAGCAGTGAGACCATGATTAAAGGCCAGATGTGTTAGATGCCAAAATAACTGCTGCACAACTTTGGAAAATGAAACCTGGAATAGGAATCTTGCAGCTGTGTCCAAGGTATGTCTACAATTAAAAAATAAAACCATAAAAATTTTGGTGTGTATGCACTCACAGCATTTCCAAGGTATGTCTACCATTAAAAAGTAAAACCATAAAACCTCTTTAGCCGTGTATATGCACCCACAGCATTCCTGATCTTGCCAAGGCACCATGCTCTGACCCACAGAGAAAAAGCATCTGCACACCAGGCAGATAAAAAGGTTATTTGGGAAACCTGACATAATCTAGAATTACTATTGAGTTAATTTTATATAAGTTTTCTTTTTGTTAATAGAGTAGCTTGAAAAGGAGTGATTTAAATATATTTCTGAAAATCTATTAACTGGAACATTTTTGCTTTTCTTCATGGTCATTCTCAAATTTACAGAACTGCATTGGAGTTATCTTTGCTTCTACATCATATTTTCAAGCATGACCTCAAGACGTTCCTATTTGGATGCTGCAATCAATCATTAGGTAAATTATGTGTCTTTAAGGGACCAGTTAGTTTCTAGTGAAAATCCTTAAAAAGTGTATTTTTTAACACAAGTGGATTTACCTGAAGGGTAAGTCTGGGTCTCTGCCACTATCTCCTGGCACAGAGCACGCAGCTTCATGGAGCCTATGATGTATGATTCCTATTAAAGGAGGACAGTGTCTGCTCCTGAATCTCAAGTGACCTGAGCATCCCAACCTGGCTCTGANTTTTTGCTTTTCTTCATGGTCATTTTCAAATTTACAGAGCTGCATTGCAGTTATCCTTGTTTCTATGTCATGAAAACTAAAGTGGGCAAAGATCTTTCAGTTGAGTCTCACTAAATTCTTATTTACTCTTCTCGTAGCTGTAATTTATCACATTTCTAAAATTAAAAATAAAAGAAGCTACATCTGAAGTGATTGCAATCTCAAATAACCTGAACTAGCAATCATCTCAAAAGTAATTATTCAAATCCACTATTCATGCCCCACTGTTCTGATGCAAGGCTAGTAAGACAGTCACTTCTAAATTCACTCAAATCAGTAAAAAGAAACACCAATGTTTTGAGGCTTTTTTCTGCTGTTTTCAGCTGATCTCTGTGGTTTCTCTATTCTATGGTAATTTAGCTCCTTTTCTTTCCCTATAATTTTATTGTTTTCACAGGCCATTGTCACTATTTTACATTGTCTCCAAGGCTAAAGTGCACACCTATTTTTTATTGGTATTGATATAGTAGCTGGGCTTCAATGGCACTGTATTCATTTGCTGAATTTGCTTGTCTTTTGAAAAAGACCTGCTTTAAACTGACCAGGAAAATAGAGAACTCCCACAGTAATTCCTAAATGTCATTGAGTAGCCAGTAATCCTAATTCTGAAATTAAAATCTCTGGCTGCCCTCTCAGACTAATATCATCACCCAAAGAACAGGACTCAAAAGTCAAGTGAAGACAGAGGGTTCAAGAAGATGGATGCCCAAGCTCTAGAGATGCTGACAGTATTGCTCTTCCAAACATTTTGTTTCCGAAGACTGTGGGCAGTATCCATTGTTTCTGCTCATGTTTCTAGTAAAGTCATAACAGTAATTTTACAGGATGGACTATTTTCCACAGAAATAAAACTGGCAGAAGGGAATAAAAATATGCTGATCTACAAAGGAAGAAAATTATTCAATGAAGTGTGTAACTCTTGGCCCTTCATTTGGTCCTCTGTCACTCAGAAAGTCAAAGCTGTCAAGCAGCAGCACAGGGCTCATACTCAGTGGATCCTTTTAACTTTGCAGCATCTCCACTTGCACTGACATCACACTCCTCCCATCAGTATCAAGGGTGTGAGCTAAATAAGAATTTGTTTTCTGACAGAAGTATCTCTGAGATGAAAGGGCCCCATGTTAACTTTTAATATGCCAGCCTTGCTAGTCCCTCTGCATTGGTGGCTGATAGGATTGTGAGTAACATTGAAAGCTATCACTAAAACCCTTCCTCTCCTCTAAGAGCAAGACTGACATGGTTTTCTTCCCAGTGACAGCACGCTTCCTTGTTTAGAGAGTTNAGCAAGACTGACATGGTTTTCTTCTCTCTTCCTTGTTTAGAGAGTGGGTTTTAGAGAGCTGGGCTTTCTGTTGCCAGAGCATGCAAATGCTCTCCTACTGAAGAAAGTAAGGAGCAAGGAAAGGATTTAGCCTGAAACAGTTCATTTCCTGGCCATCTCCTGGGGCAGCACTCACACATGCTACTCTTTAAGGGAGACTTCAGCCTTATATGTTAGTCTTTTATTCAGAATGGCGAGATCTCAGCCAAAACTAGTATGAGATAATAGCAGGTATCGCATACTGCTTGTGGTTTCATAGGATCCAAAGTCTGCCAGACTAGTTGGATTATGGGCATTTTAAAGTTAATAAAACCAATTTGTTTAAAAAGAAATTACCCATTTGGCTCTTGTTGATCATCCAGTTGGTCTTATTTTTCCAAGAGGCAGAACACATCTGCATCCAATTAGTATATTAGTTGGAGTGCCTCTGCACTGCTGCATTGCAGTTCCTGTGCATGGCTTGAAAAAATGTGTAGGAGGTAAACTCTCATCTTGTTGCAAATCAGCAGAGGCTTTTGTGGAGCCACAGGACGCAGGGGGTGCGGGGAGAAAGAGGGGCTTGAGTGTGGGGGTGAATACCAATGGGATTTGGCTCAGCTCCTTGGGCTCAATTAGGTTATTTTTGTATTAAAGGTAAATCTTACACTTGGTTTCTGACATAACAAAGTAAAAAAGAAAATCTCTGTTTATTTTAATGGAATGTAATTTAAGCTTCACATGATCATAAATAGAGCAACATTGGTACAAAACAACAGTACATTATTGGTTCTGTACTCATGTCAGCCTTCTCTTTATCCTGCCTAATCCTGCTGGGGTAGTCAGAGACACATAAATAACAATTAAAGACACAAGTAATACAATTAAACCAAAGCAGCAAGCTCCTTCAATGGTAGTTTGTATTTAACCATCATATTTATAGTATAACTTCACTCTCTCTTTCCAAACATCATAGTCAGCCTGAGAGCTGTCACTGCAGCTGCTCCAGGCTGAAGGTGGAGAGTGACAGGAGTCAGAGATCTCATGGCTGTGCTGAGGGATGAGCA